>PVJX010001408.1:0-99906 GCA_004027295.1 Dolichotis patagonum | reverse complement strand
TTTCTGTCACCCCGAGCGGCTTCCCCATCGCCCCCTCCACCCGCAGGCCTGGGGCGCTGCTGTGTCCCCGCCCGGTCCCCTCTACCGCCCCACTGCAGGAGCTGCCCAGGCCCGGGATGCGAGGGTACCCCCGGTCCAAGCACTGGCGCTGCTGAGTGGGGTCCTGGCCTCCCCGGGGGCCGCAACACTGAACACCCCACTGCGCAGCCCAGACGCCCGGCAGGGTCCCTTCACCATGGGCACGCGCGGGCCTTTTCCGAGGCGCGCTGGGCAGTCGGGGCTTCCAGTCGTCATCACCTGGACCCTCCTGCCTCAGCTTCCCGAGTGTGAGGGTCACAGGGGTGCGGTGCCACCACGCCCAGGCGGCTTTTACACTTTGTGCTGGGTGAAGACCTAGGAAAGGAAGAGCACTGTTCTATGTGAGGTGACAGCTCCCTGGGGTGACAGGTAGGTGCTCCGAATTCTAGCTATCGCCCTGGAGGCAGTCGGAGTGTGGACTGGACACTCGGTGCCGTCTGCTGGCAAGAGCAGTTTGCCAGCACCACGACTTGGCCTCTGTCCCCCACCTGGTGCCTGGGGGCCACTGGCACCTTTGGACAGGGCCTTTGGATCTGGCCAGACGGCACACCTGAGGCTGTGGCTCCTGAGGTGTCCTGGTCTGTGCAGGGGCCACCGCAGCGCATGAGGATCTGAGCTGTCCCCAAGGGTGTAGGAGCTCTTGGGTAACAGCCACACTGTGCAGCCACCAGGTTTTGATAAAGTGGTTTGATGTGGTGTATGAATATGCAGATAGGCAAGCGTGAGTACGGAAACAGGAATGCGGGCACAGGCAAGCAGATATGTCCGTTTGAATACATGAATATGCAAACACAGATTTAAATACATGATTATGCAAAGCATTGTCCCAGGCACCTAGCCCTCTCCCCACTGAGATGCTGAAGCAGCTTCCAGATCTCACAGGGACAGGGAGTAAGTGGAGTGAACCCTTGACATGAGGGTGAATCTCAGGTTTTGGTTTTTTCTCACAGCAAGACTTGACTCACTACCTTCACCTTTCTCTCTGTTCTTTCTTTTATCCTGAGACAGGGTCTCCCAGTCTGGGCTCGAGATCCTCCTGCCTCAGCCTCCCATGTCCCAGGGTGTCCAGTATGCTCCTCACACCCGGAGGATTTTCTCCCAGGGTGCAGCCTCCTCCTATGGGGTAGGTCTGTCAGCCTGGGGGTCACCCCCAGGCCACAACAGCATAGTTGTCTGTACATAGCGCCCAGCCCAATCCAGGTGACGGTCCCCCTCTACCAGCTCTGCTGGCCTTGGCTACTGCCACCAGCCAGGGCAGCGGGGACCCACCTGGCAACTCCAGGTGCTGCTCTGGCTTTGCAGATGGGTGAACTGGGGCCCCAAAGGGGACACTAATGTCTGTCCTATTGGTCCCTGTCTCCATGCTCTGGGGCAGCAGGACAGCTCCAGCCTAGGGACAGCAGGGCCCTGATTTGTGGGCACAAAGTGACCATTCCTGGGCACGGATATGGCCAGCAGCGAAGCCACCTTGTGTGTGACCATGCGGCCCCCTGGTGCAAGGAGAGACCTGGGCCTGGGTCTCAGCACCCAAGACTGCAAGACTGACCCCAGCTGCTGGACCCAGGTCATGGCTGGAATTTGGCCCAGGGTGCCCTGTGGAGCTCTCAGCCTCAGTCACTGGCAGAGGACATCTGTCCCCACCACACCCAGAGGGTGACATGGCACACCAGCGGGCTTCACTCTTGTGTTTCATTTTTTTCTTTTTTTTTTTTTGGCGGTACCAGGGATCCAACTTACAACCTTGCACTTGCCAGGCAGGTGCTTATGCCACTGAGCTAAATCCTCAGCCCTCTGTTTCATTTTTGACACAGGGTTTCGCCATGTAGCCCAGGCTAGCCTGAAAGTCCTGGCCTTAAGAGATCCTCCTGCCTCAGCCTCCCAAGCAGCTGGGATCTCAGCCCAGCTCCTAGTCTCTGGGTGATGTATGTCCCCGACGTGCCGGAAACCCTCAGTTACCAGCCCCAGCATCTGTCCTGCAGGGAATAGCACTTGGAAAACTGGCCTGCTCAGCTGGCTGGGTTCCAGATGTTTCCGACATTCAGTGACTAAGTCCAGGAGAGGCTGGGCTCTGTCACAGGTGGAGCATGAGGGGCCTCACTCATAAATCAGCCCACGCCAGCATCTACGACTCTGCTGGGGATGGAACTGCAGACTTTTGAGGGTCCACTGCAATATGGTCTATTGAAAGCTTAGGCATTGTCTGTTCCTGGAATTTCCTTTCCCTTCTAAGAACTTTCACTATTTATTTTGATTTATTTATTTATTTTTTGTACTGGGGATCAAACTCATGACCTTGTGTTTGCCAAGCCGGCACTTACGCCGCTGAGCTAAACCCCTGGCCCTGTGTTTTGAACTTTTAAGAAAAAGCTTTCACTGTGTAGTCCCAGGCTGGCCTTAAGCTCAGGGTGATCCTTCTGCCTCAGACTGCCCAGAGCTGGGATGGCAGGTATTTATGATTTTGTGAATCTAGGTTTTGCTTAGAAAAACGTGTTTGGCGAGCATCAACTGAAGTGTTTGGTGTCTTCCACAAATGACACAACACTGCTGAGCCTGGGGCCCTGGTCTGGTCCCCGTGGGAAACCTGGGCTGTGGCTATGGCTGTGGCTCGGCGCCGGCTCAACCTACAGAGTCCCCGCACAGGGCCAGAAATAGCTCGGCCTTTTATTTGGAAAAAGAATTACAGAGTGCGCTGAGCGCCGCCGCATTTAGAGCTGGCCGCGACCACATGCTGGGCTACGCCAGGCTAAGCGCTGCCAGCTGCCCAAATAGCAGCGGACACTGGTCCCTTTCATTCCACCCGTGGCTGCCCAAGCCTGGGGCCGCCCAGGAATTCCTGGCAGCCCTGTGCTGTGCTCCTGCGGCTCTGGCTCTGGCTGCCCCAGCCCATCTTTCCCGGCCAGTGCCTTGGCCTGAGGTCCGAATATGCCCCAGCTCAGGGACGGGGCCTCAGGGGAGGACAGGCTCCCTGCTGGGCTGAGATGGGCGCTTCAGGAAGCCAGGGAAGCAAGGGGTGTGAGCCAGCCATGGTGGCGCATGCCTGTCCTCCCAGCACTCGGGAGGCTGAGGCAGGAGGATTGCGGCGAGCTTTAGGCCAGCCTGGGCTGCCTAGTGAGTTCCTGGGCTGCCTAGTGAATTTTGAGACTCCGTCTCAAAACACACACAACAGAAGAGGGCTGGACCTGGGATTTTCGGTCAGGGCCCCCACTGCCCCCAGCATACAGGACTCGGGAGTCGGCACCATGGTGAACCCGACAGCACAGGCAGGGTGGGTGCAGACTCCAGGACGCTGGGCGGTTTCCATGACGGCTCCTCTGCTTTCTGGGGTGCTGAGCCTTGCACTGGGCTGCAGAGCGGCCCCAGCCTCTCCTTCCTGGGGCAGCTGCATGAGGGCAGCTCCCAGGCAGCCCCGGGATGCCTCGAGGAGCCGCTGCATCCTGATGGTGCCTCGCTGGGTGCTCTGTGAGGCAGGCAGAGTCAGCGTGGTCTCTTACCTCTCTGTCTGCTATGGGGTCTGTGTGTGACATTCCCAGGGTCACAGAGTGGGAAGTGGCTGGGACCACAGCTCCACGGGGACAGGAAGCCAAAGCCTCAGGGCCGGAAGTGGGGAGCAGGGGGTCGGTGCACCTGGGCCCGGGGTCAGCCGTTGGGCTGAGATGACTCAGCGGCTCTGCACATCCACAGAGGCCTGGGCTGCTGCGGTGGGGGAGGGGAGGGGCTCTATGCTCCCTGAGAGCTGTGTCCTCTGCTGGCCTCAGTCTCCCCACAAATCACTCAGGCTGGGCACTTGGGGCCCCAGGTCTTTCCAGGCTGGGGAAGCCTTGTGCCGCCACCCAAAAGTCCTGGGGCTGATGGCACCACACCTAAAGACCAGGCTCGTGGTCAGTTGGCCGCTCAGGAGGCTGAGGCAGGAGGGTCACCATGAGTTCCAGGCCCGCCCGGGCTGCACATTGAGATGCTGTCCCAAACCCTGACCCCTGATAAAGAGCAGATTCTTGCGTTCCCTCCACACCTTGGGCCAGCGGAGGTTTCAGACTGTGTTTTTGGTAACTGTGACTGAGACCGAGTGCCATGCTGTGGGATTTCCCACCTGTCCTTCTGAGTTCTTGCACCCAGAGCGCACTGCGCTTTGAAGCTTTGGTGGATGGAAGCCGTCCATGTCCCATCACAGGTCAACAGCGTCTGAAGGGAAAGCCAGCTCCAAAGGGTTGAGGGAATGGCAATAAACAGCGCAGGGGAACTGGGTCTCAGTGGTAGGGAGGGAGTCACTGCGGAGCCCCCAGAGTTGTGCTGTCTCCTTAGCGCCATCTGCACCTCGTCATGCACAGGTGTGCAGTGGGCAAAGGCATAGAGAGATGGTGGTGGCACCAGCAGTGACCTCAGAGAGTTTTTTGGATTGGGTTTTGATGGGTGGATAGGAGTTTCTGTCTGTCAGGGAGCACAGCAGCAGCTGCGTAGACCAAGTGATTACAATGTGGTCCAGCATGCAGTGGGGCTCTTGGAAGGCTTCGGAGGAAGGTGAAAGTCTTTCCCTGCCCATCCTCTGCTTCTAGCAGCCCCAGACCCCTGGTTGTGTTCCCTGAACATTGGGGCTCCAGATCTAGTAAGTCCGAGTACATAGTGGTGAAGGCGCACTGCAAACTGTGCCTTCCAAAGCAGGGGCCTCGCGCTGCATTTGTTTGGGATTCCCACGTCTTCCCGGCTCACGTTTTCGTATGCAGCATATATTTGCATAGGCAACACATGCAAATCAAGTCCATATATTTGAATGAGTGATATATGCAAATCAAGCCCGTATATTTGCATGGGTAATGTATGCAAATCCAGCTGGCACTTTCCTGAATTGCTGTGCACAGATCTTACACATTCGTGCCTCTGCATGTAAACACAGATGCTCCATGACATACACGGGCCACAGGGGCCACGGCTGAGTCACCTGGAGCAGCAGGTGACAGCTGGGGCCTGGGGTCTGCAGTTGGCACTTTGAGGAGTCTGGGTGCTCCTGCTCCTGCTCAGCACAACACCCAGGCCAGTCTCAAATTCTCAGTGACTCTCCTGCCTTAGCCTCCCCAGTGCTGGGTTCCCAGGCCTGCACGCACTGTTTACCGTGTAGTTTTTGGGCTCCTGGTGACAGGCAAAGGGGCGCCCTTGCCCACCCCACCATGAATCCCCCTGACTTCTGGGCCCAGGTGAGTCCTCCCCCTCCTCTCTCTCCCCTCCCACTTCCTTCCCCCTCCTCCCCCATGCCTGGTGGGAGGCAGCGCATACCTGTCATCCCTGGGCTCTAGGAGGCTGAGGCAGGAGCATCCTGAGTTCAAGCCCACCAGCCTGGGCTGCCTAGGGATGGACTCAGTGAGGTCCTGCCTCAAAAAGAGAAGTAAAAAGACGGGGGCTGCAGCTCAGAGCAGAGGTGCTGGGCTCTGAGGCCTGGAAGCCAAGGCTGAAAATGCTTTTTGCTCTGGTCACTTTGTGAGCAGATGGGCATCCACACCCAGCTGGGCAGGGCCAGGGCGTCTCAGAGCCCCACTCTCCTGGTGGGGTCTCGGCTCCTCTTGGGGACCCCGTGAGCAGCAGGCCCTGGTCCGGATGGAGGGTGGGGCTGAGGAGGTGCTGGCGTGGGAGCCCTTCAGGAGGTCCTGCCCCAAGGGACAGGTGGGTGAACTGAGGCCAGGGAGACCTACATGCCATCCAGGCTGTGTGGAGATATGATTCGTCCCCTGGCTGGCACCTGCTGTGGGCTCCCAGAGTGGCCTCCCCATCCCCAGGACCTTCCTAGAGGTGGTGTCAGGACTGGCCAGTCCCCAGCAGGGCCCAGGCTCCTCCTGTCAGCCCCACCCACGCGCTGGGCAGGCCTGGGCTGCCCAGAGATCCTGACCTCTGACCCCCAACTTTGCCTCTGGCAGCTGGGCTCAGAGGATTTTCTCCTGGCTTCAGGGTGGGGTTGCTTTGTGTGCTTTGGTTTGGTTTTTGGCTTTGTGAGACAGGGTCCTGCTAGGTAGCCCAGGCTTGTCTCAAGCTCACAGAGATCTTTCTGCCTCAGCCTCCCAATTGCTGGAGTGACAGGCAAGCATTGCTACACCTGGCTGTTTTGTTTTCTGTGGTGTGGGGGATGGAATGTGGGCCCCTGCACTGAACTAACCCCAGGTGCCAGTAGGGCGGTGATCCCACATCTGAGGACGGCACCTGGGGCTGGGGGTTCCTGGGGGGCGGGGAGCTGGGGACCCTGTGGTGCTGCCCTCTTCCTTCTGATTTTGGGGTGCTAGGCAAGTGTACAACCCCCAGCCCCGTTTTCTTTCTTAGTGTAAGCCGGGGTCTCCTTCAGTGGCTGAGTTACCCAGCTAGGCTGGGACTGCACCCCACACCCTGTCCCCAGCGCGCCCGGGTGGCAGCACTGGGTTCAAGCCCCGACCGCAGGCTCGTGATGGCCCTGATAAGGGTTTGTTTGTCACTGCCCGGGTGACAAGGCTGGCGCTTCTGAGAAGCCGGGCCCAGCACCTGCACCCCGGCAAGGGCCCGGGCTGTGGCTCGGGAGGACGCGGGCAGGCGCAGGGAGGTCCCAGCCCGGCCTGCGGCTGGGACAGAGAGGGACAGGGGCCCCAGGTTGGCTGCTGTGCCTGCTCACAGCAGGGTCTCAGTGCCAGGACAGCCGGGGTGCGGGTGCGGGTGCGGGTGCGGGTGGGGCCCCGCCTGGCCCTGGGCCCCAGGCCTGGACCGAGCCTCCGGTCCTGTCCTGGGCATCTTTGAAACGGGGCCTCACTCCGTCGCCTGGGGACCCTCCTGCCTCAGCCTCTTGAGCGAGCACCGGGCTCACAGGCGCGTGCTGCTGGCTTCCTTCGTCCACTTGTTTGCTTTCCGGTTCTGCGGGGCCGGGGCTTGAACCCAGGGCCTGCGCCCCCGCCAGGCCGCACCTGCTCAGGCGTCGGGAGTCGCAGCCCTGCTGCCCGCTGGAATAAGGCGCTGTGGAGTGGCGCCTAGTGTCCTGTGGCTCCGGGGGGGCAATGGTGACCCAGTGACGGGGCCAGAGGGACCCAATGGGCACCGATGCTGCAGGCCTGTCCTGTGTTTGAGGCAGGGTCTCACTGTGTGGCCCAGGCTGGCCCGGACTCACAGTGACCCTCCTACCTCAGCCTCCTGAGTGCTGGGATCACAGGTCCTGGCTTCCACCCTCGGGACCGGAACAGTTGGCAAAACGCAGAGGCAGCTCTGGCCCAGCGCTGCACACCAAAGGCACTCCCGAGAGAAGTGGAGATGCGCATGCACAGAAACGGTGGGGGTGGTGTAAGCAGAAAAGTGGGAATGCGCAGGTGCAGAAGCTCGCAGGCCACTTCAGCAGCAGGAGTTGCCGAAGGCAGAGGGGGATACAGCTGGGCGCCCATCACGATGACCGGGCACAGGTAGTGGCTCCTCCCATTGTGGAATATTACCCAGCCGTGAAAAGGAGCACAGCTCTGACACAGATACAACAAGGGCAACCCTGGAAACCGTGGGGCTGCACGGTGTGAAGTGCCCAGGACAGCTGATGGCACAGTGACAGGAAGTGGCTCCGTGGGTGCCAGGGGTGTGGGGGGGTGATAGAACGTTCTGGAACTAGAGATGCTGGTTGCACAGCCTTATGCATGTGTTTGAAACCACCACCAAATCATAAACTTTAAAACAGTGACTTTCTCCTGGCTCAGTGGTGCACACCGGTCATCCCAGCACTCGAGAGGCTGAGGCAGGAGGATCACTGCGAGTTCAAGGCCAGCCTGAACTGCACAGCGAGACCCTGTCTCAAAAAAATAAAAATGGTGACTTTTATGTTTTGTGAGTAAAGTTTTAAATTATTTTTAGCACTGAGGACGGAGCCCAGGGCCATGATCTTTTTATTTTTCATTTTAAGTCAGGTTTTCACTAAGTTGCCTGAGCTGGACTCACACCTGGAATCCTCCTGCCTCAGCCTCCCTGAGTGCCGAGATGAATGGCAGGTGTACACCATCACACCCAGCCTGCATTACACTTAGAGAAAAAGAATCCGGGCCCCCTATGTGACCAGGGCAGGACTGGGGCCACACAGCCTGTCCCACCATGGCCCAGTGGCCTGGTGTGTGGACGCCTATGTCCAGTGCCCTCCCTATCACGCCCAGGTGGCCGCCCGGCCAGCTCAGTAAAGGGGAAGTGGAGCTTTCAGGGTCCCTGGGCCCCTGGATTTGCATTGACCCCTTTTACATAAAAATCTTTCCAGCCATGACCACTGGGCTGCGAAGCCACCAGGCCGGGGCCGGGCCAAGTGGGGGTGGAGATGGCTGCACTGTGCCAGCCCCATGGTTCCCGTTTTGGGGGAACTGTATGGCCGAAGCTTCGTGGAAGGGGCCCCGGAGCCAGGCAGTGGTAACCGTGTCAGCCCTTCCCCTGTGCTTGCCACCTCCAGGGACCCCGTGATCCGTGTCACCCCCAGACTGGGTGAAAACAGGTTTGCAGTGGTGACAGTCAGGCTGGTTTCCTAGAAGACAAAGGGACCAGAATGTCACTGATGCCCAGGATGAACATGGAAGAGTCCGGGTGCTGGGTCTGGGCCTGGGTAACGCTGCAGGGACGCGGACCAGGCTCACAGGGACAGGCAACCCGGGTTTATATAGCGGCTCCCAAAATATCCGGGTTCGGATAGGCTGATGGGCGGGTGCGGCCAGCGCGCGCTTCCTGTCCAGCAAGATGCTTCCTGCTGATAGCACAGCTTATCTGTGGCCGGAACGCAGGGCTGTGGAAGCTGCGCTCACTCAGGCTGCAGGGTGGGAGGTCCCAGGTCCCCGTCTGTCCCTCACGGCGCCCAGGCTGTGCTGGACACAGAGGCTCCAGCCCTGGAGATCAGGGCGTGGGGGAGGCCGTGGGTCTGGGGGACTTATGGGTCCCCCTGGGGAGTGCATGGAGGAGGGATCTCATAGCTGGGGTTTAATGTGTATGTAGGAGCTCACCGGGCATTCACTGGCGCCCCGCTGCAGGTCCTGAGGATATCTGTGGCTACCACAACTGTGTTGGGACAGGCGGGGGTCATGGGTGACTCTTTTGACTCTGGCCAGGCCTGGGCCAGGCAGCTGCTCCTGCCTCTGGCTTGTGTGGCTTCAAAATTGCCATCTTCCTGCCTCAGCCTCCCGACTGCTGGGTCACATGGAGTTGCCCTACTACATGGGTTGTGTGTTTCTGGTGGCCTTGGCTGTGACTTTTGGTGTTGTCGTGAGTGGGGACAGGCCCAGGCCTGGCCCAGAAGCCCTGCTGACTGTACTGTCCCGAGCCCCTTTCCTGGTGCTGCTGAGCTGGATCCCCATTGGGTCCACTGGCTCTGGAGCCCCCAGGCCAGTACCACCCGCCTGCCTGCCCATGAGCCTGAAGCCTGGGGTCCGGTCCTGGGCAGCTGCGTCCAGGGGGCTAGGAAGGAGTGGGTGATGCCTGTCCTGCCTCGCCTGGACTCCTCAGCCCTGCTCACCGTGTGACCACAGCTGCTGGTGTCCACTCAGACCTCAGCCTTGTTCTATGCCCTGGGCTTCCCAGGAGATGGTTGCAGGGAACCTGCTTCCCCAGAAAGGCCTACGACGCAGAAGCCAACAAGGGCAGAAGATGGATGGGCACGAGGTACAAGCTGTGATCCCAGCTATGCGGGAGGCTGAAGCAGGAGGGTTGCAAGTTCCAACCAGGGAGCATGGGGAGCCTCTTAGCAGAGACCCTGTCTCAAAATCAATAAATGAAGGGCCCAAGGTGGAGCCCAGTGGGAAAGTGCTGGGTTGCATCTCCCTCAGAGGGGCAGCGGGGTAGGTTGTGGGTTTGCCCTTGAACTCTGTGGCAACAATCGACTGAGTGTTTCACAAAGCTGCTGGACAGGGCTTGGATGACTCCAACAGAAATGACCAGCATCTGAGGTGACAGGCTTGCCAGGGACCCTGATCTGCTACACACACCATAGCTATGCATTGAAATGCCATCCCTGCTGGGCATCCCAACCCTCGGGAGGCTGAGATAGGAGGATCACTTAGAGTTCAAGGCTGGCCTGGGCCACTCAGCGAGCCCCTGGCACAACAAAAAAGTGGGTAATCATTCCAGATGTGGTCCTTCGGGGCTTGGCTTTTTGCCCCATCTGGTGTTGGTTTCCCTGTCTCAGCACCCAATGGTGAGGCCGTGGAAGCACTTCTGGATGTGACGGGACCCCAGTTGCATTTTGCCACGTGTAATGCCTGTCCCATGTTGCAAGCTTTACCTCATCAGGGGTTTATGAAAGGTGATAGATTTTTGAGACAGGGTCTTGCTATGCAGTTCAGGCCGGCCTTGAGCTCACTTTGTAGCCCAGACTGGTCTCGAACTCGCAGTGATCCTCGTGCCTCAGCCTCCCGAATGCTGGGATGACAGGTGTATGCCACCAAGCCCAGCTATGACTAAATCTTTTCTATTAAAATTCACATCAGCAGTTGTCTTGAGATTTCAGGGGAAAAGAGTGGAATTTAAAACTTCAAGAGTCTTGTTAAAACCTAAAACCTGAAGTCGGTATTCCAGAGAGATTCTGAAAGTGGAGATCTTGGAGGAATGATGGCGCATTAAATCAAAATGGAGGTTAAATGATTAAAAATAACGTGTGATGTGTGTGTGTCTGTGCATGTGTGTGTAGCAATCCTCCTGCCTCAGTTTCCCAAGAACTGGGATGATGGGTGTGCAGCCCCAGACCTGGCAACGGTTACAGGTTTTGAAAAGCAGAAGGTTGAAAAGCACCTTCTTTGGAGCACAGTGGCCTGAGTGGAAGCTGTCGGCTCTGCCCCTCTATCGGTGGCAGCCCCACCCCTAACTCTACAGTGAACTCTTGCTCGTCCTACAAAACCCAGCTCTGGCACCCCCACCTGTGCACAACCCTCCCGGGTCTCCTAGCAAAGTGTGGCTTGGCCTCTGTCCCCTCTGGTCCTGGGTTTGGCACTGGCCGGGCAAGGGAAGAGGGGACAGGGGGCCACTAGGTTAAGGGGTGGCGAGAGGACGAGACTCCTGTGGTGGTGACCATGCCCGAGCCAGACACGGCCAAGACTGTATGGGCAGAGGGCAGAGGGGCTGGGGGCCACAGTTTGGGATATGGGGTGGGGTGGTGTCACCTGGGCCTGCCACTGTCACATGGTGTTGCAGGTGGCCTGCATGTCCCTGTGTCATGTGTCTTGTGTGTAGTGTCAGCATCATCGAGGCCCTTGGACCCTGGCGTGACCTAAGGTAACCCTTGGGACCTCCCGCCCCACACCCAGTGCTCGGGGGTGACTGGAGGGCTTTCTTTTTTGCTGTTTGTACTTTTTCCTTTCAGCTCTTGGACTGAGCCTAGGGCGTCACGCTGAGCGCAGCTCAGGCCCCTGCATAGCATTGTTAAATCTCAGGGTCCCTCGCAGTAGACCGGGCTAGGTTTGAACCTGGGATCCTCCTGCCTTGGCCTCCCAGACTGCCACGAGGACAAGAGTGAGCCGCCCCGCGGGACGTGAGCTCGTTCCCTCTCCATGCCTGGGGCCCCCTGAGTCCCAGTCCCCAAGCAGAACCTGGAGGGTGGCGGTGCGCAAGGAAACCTGTGGAACCCAGCGCCCAGGGCCGGCCTCGCGCGCCCCCTGGTGGCCGCTCTGCACCGGCGCGCAGCCTCTAGCATCCGTCGGTCTGTCGGTGCAGGGAGGTGGCGCTGCGGGTTTCTCAGCCTGCGGGTGGAATCCAGGGCTGCACCCTGAGCTGCCCCCCCAGACTCTTATTTCTTGAGCCAGGGTCTCGCTCCGTCACTGGCTCCCGTTTGTGACCCTCCTGCCTCAGCCTCCTGGGCGCAGGCCGAGTCAGTGCCTGCCGGCCCAACTGGCATCACGGCAGGGCTGCTGTGCCCGCATCCCACACCGTCCCCAGCCTCGAGCACTGTGGCGCCCTTTGCCTACAAGGGCCACACTGCGTCCTCACAGGGATCACGGCTCGATTCCCATTTCAGATTCTGATTCAGTTTCCCCAACTCCCCGTGACTTCACCCCTGCCGACAGGAGGCGCTCGCACCGCCCTTTCCTGGGACCGCGGCTGGCAGTGTCTCAGGAACGAGGGAGACAGCGGCCTTGGGACGGGGCGTGGCCAGTGAGGTCCCCGCAGGGGCGCAGGGGCGCAGGGGCCCTGCCGCGGTCGGTAGCCCTGTTTTATGCTTTTTGAAGATCTTTGGCTAAGTGTGATGGTGGACAGTTGTAATTCCAGCGCTGGGGAGGCTGGAGCAGGAGGTTCGCTTAGAGTTCTACCCTGTCTTAAAAAAAAAACCCACCAAAAACAAAACAAAAACATTCTTGCAGTTCTACGCAGGGTCTGAGCCTCTGGCACGTGAGGTGCACACGCGCACAGGGCTGTGGTGTCCTCAGGTCTGCAGCAAAGTCTAATTTCCCACCAACCATTGGGGCCGGTGCCCCCTTTTCATTGTGACAGGTTCCTCAGTAGGTTTTTGGTTTCACTCACCTGGTGTGTTTTATTGATCTACTTAGTGGTTAGTGGTGCTGGGGATCAAACCCGGGGCCTCGTGCATGCATGACAAGAGCGCTACTGCTGAGAGCCCAGCCCCTTACCCATCTTTAAAAGAACCAACTTATGCAGGTGTGGTGGCGCGTGCCTGCCATCCGGGCCATTGGAGGCTAAGGCAGGAGGAACCCAAGTTCGAGGTCAGCCTGGGAACTCAGTGAAACCTCAGAATAAAAGAAGACAGGGGCGAGGGGTGCGCTCAGCACTGCCCAGGTGCTGCGCCCAGCACCGGAAACCAAAAGCAGCACCCCAGCTGATTTTGATTCTACTGGTTGAAAGTCTTCTGTTTCTTTGTATGTATTATCCCTCTCCCCCTTGTTACCAAGGATCAGGCAGGTGCTGTGCTGCTGAGCTACACTCCTGGCCCCTACCCCCTTCTCTTTGTGTTTTTTGAATGTTTTTCCTTTCATTTCTAATTTGAGATAAATGCTTAGGTTGTTGCTTTCTCCATGTATCTATCTTCAAGCATACTTACTTTTCAATGTCCTCTTTAGCTGTCTTTTAGGTTGTTTTTTGCTTTAAAAATCATTGTTTTGGCCAGGCGTGGTGGAGCACGCCTGTGATCCCAGCACTCAGGAGGCTGAAGCAGGAGGATCACCAAGAGTTCAAGGCCCGTCTGGGCCACACAGTGAGTTCAAGGCCTGAACTACATAGTGAGACCTTGTCCCAGAAAGGCAAAACATTGCTTTCTTCTGAACACTTGGGAGTCACATTTTCACCCTGTTACCACAGTGGCGGCTACGTTACAAATTCAAGTGCTCAGATTTACTATCGAGACTGGCTCTCCCTCTGCTTCGGGCTGGCCCCACCTAGCAGCCCTCCTGCCTCAGCCTCGCAGAGCAGAGCGCTGGAGCCACAGGCATGTCTTTACGCCTGCCTCACGAAGACTGTCTGCAGCCGTGACCCCCACAGTACCCTACCCAAGAAAGGGCGGCTTGGAGCCGAGTCCCATTGCCCACCCCGCCCAGCAACATCACTTCCGCTGAGTCCTGCCCCAGCCTTCAACAAGGGCCTATGCGCTGTGGTTGTGGGCGTCGCGTTTTTCCTCCCCACTGCAGGGACCCAGGACCAGGTGACTCCTGCTTTCCAGCTTTTCCTGCCTTGGCCTCCCTCTGCGGGACACAGAGCCTCCTGTGCCATCCCGAGGCTCTGCCCCCCCCAAGGCTGTGGGCATGTGCGCCTCGGGCCCCTTAGTCCGAGTGCAGCCCTTACCCCCTCAAGAGCCTCACTTTGGGTTTTTGAGACAGGGTCTCGGCATGCAGCCCAGGAGCCCAAGCTGGCCTCGAACTCCTGGCGACCCTCCTGCCCCAGCTCCTAAATCCTGAGACAGGTTACCGGTGAGCTGTGCACTTGTCCTGGCTGGGCCTGACCCCGAGATCCTCTCGCCTCAGCCTCAGGAGTGCGAGCTGGGGTCACTGCGAGCGCCCCAGTGTCGGGCTCTTGCTTGTTCCTGTGGTGCAGGAGGACGAGGCCCGGACGCCGCCTCCGTTCCCCGGGTGTCTGCGGGTCGCGTAAGGCCCCCCCCCACAGAGGCAGGCGCAGTGCTGAGTGAGCAGATTTAATGTCGCTGTCACGCGCGGGCGGGGCTCGGGGCAGAGGCCGCCACGCAGGGACCGTGCCTGCTGCAGGCGGCCGGGGGCGGGGTTCTGGGTGCCGGGCAGCGGCTGCGGCAGTATCGAGCTCCAGGTCCGGGCACCCCTGGACGGCGGCGCTGCCGGCGTGGCCGCGTGGCCTTTGGCGTCCGAGGCCGTGGCACTGGGCTGTGTCCCTTCCGGACGGGGCGTCGGCGGAGGGCTGGAGGGGCCCGGGGCGGCAGCAGCTGGGTGCGGGCAGGCAGGGCGGCCTCACTGGGTCCGCAGCTGGTAGTCTGGGCACGGGGCGGGGCGGGGGGGGGGAGTCAGGTCAGGAGGCCTCAGCCCTGCGCCCGTGGGGGCGGGGAGGAGAGGCTCGAGGGTCCCCGAACCCGGCCCACTACTCACCGCCGTTCTGCGTAATGTAGCGCACCCAGGGCAGCGCCTGGTAGCCGCTCTTCTCGATGATCTTCAGGTAGCGCACCTGGCGGGAGGCGGCCTGAGCCCGAGGCTGCGCCACGCCCCTCCCTGCCCCTTCCCGCCCTGCCCCTCCCCCGCGCACCTGGATGCCGGAGGTGGTGAAGTAGGGGATCTCGAACTTGACGCTGATGGGCGGCTTGCCCTCCTTGTCCTCTGCCTCCACGCTGGGCAGCCCGAAATGCGCCCTCATGAGGTACTCCTTGCCACCCTGCGCACGCGGCTGGGTCAGCGCCGCCCCCGCCCTGCAGGCCCGGGAGGCGCCAGGCCTGTCCCCCACCTCCAACCCTGCCAGGGAGCCTGCCCTGAGCCTCTCGACTAGACCCTGACTCGGGGAAGGGGCTCAGTCCTTGCGCCACCAACGAAAGAAAGAAGAGCGCTGAGAAGGTCGCTTTAGCCCCGTGCAGACTGGGGGCTGGGGTGCTGGCCCCCCACGTAGAAGCCCCACGTGAAAAAACCGTCCAGATTCCGGCTGCGGCGTGGGGAAAACTTAAGTCCCAACTCGCCGAGGCAAAGCAGTCGCCGGCATGGCAAACCCGCATCACCGGAAATAACGCGAGGAGGGCAGAGAAGGCAGCCAGGGCATGGCCGGTGACGAGCGCCTGCCCGGCATAAGGGGGCCACAGCTCCACACCCAGATCTGACAGAAAAAGAAAAAGCTGGGTGTGGAGATGCGCGCCCATCATCCCAGATGTTTGGGAGGCTGAGGCAAGAGGCTCTGTCTTGAAAAATAAAAAAGGCCCGGAGACTCAGCCCAGCGTGAAAGCCCTGGGTTCCATCCCCGCTACCAAAACCAAATCAAAACCAAATTACAAAAAGCAAGCAAGAAAACACGCTAAAGACTGGGTGAGGTGGCGCACACCTGTCATTCCAGCACTCTGGAGGCGGAGGCAGGAGGGTTGCTGCAAGTTTGAGGCCAGCCTGGGCTACAAAGTGAGCTCAAGGCCAGGCTAAACTGCATAGTGAGACCCTGTCTCTATTAAATACTTATTAAAAAAAAGAATACATGCCCAGGTAGACCCTGGGCCCTGGCGGGCCTCACCGGGAAGGACTTGATGGACCACACGATCTCGCTGTTCTCGGGCACCCACTTGACACTGCCCACTGTGGTCTTGAACTTGGGCGAGTCGGCGTCGTTGGGCACGGGGATGTGGATCTCCACGTTGTTGGCGGTCGAGCGCCGCTTGAACTGGCTCTTGGCCTGAGGGGTGGGGCGAGGCCGGTGGGCGGGGCGCTAGCGTCCCCTGCCCCGCCTCTTCCTGCCCGCCCTCTTCTTCCCAGCCCCGCCCCGCCCACCTTGATCATGTACTCGATGCGGCTGTGCGAGTGCTTCTCGATCACCGACTCGATCCAGATCAGCGGCTTGACCTGCGCACACGCAGGGAGTGGGGGCTCAGCGGCTGAGCCCGTCCCGCGGACCCTGGGCCCTGGGCCCTGGACTCACGTGCGTGTTGAGCCGATAGGACATGAGCTCGAACTCGCCGTCGGGCGGGATGAAGGAGATGGTGCGATCATTCTCAAAGCGCGACAGCCGGACACACTGGTGGAACTTAACGTCCTCCAGCTCCACCGACTTGCTCTTGCCGCCTGGGGACGGGATGGGGCAAATGGCACGGGGCGGGGAAGGAGCAGCTCGGGCTGGGGTCCTCAGCCCTGCCCCCCCGCCCCCCCCCCCCCCCCCCCCCCCCCCCCCCCCCCCCCCCCCCGCTCCCGCCGCACTCACGGCCCGTGTTGTCGAAGAGGACCTTGTCGTTGAGACCGAGGCGCAGCTCTGGCATGCCCGACAGGAAGACCCGCATCTTGATGGAGCCCACGATCTCGCTGCGCAGCACGTTGCCGTTGGCGCTGACCTGGGCCGGGCAAGCAGGGGCCCTGCTCAGCTGATCGGACCACCCCCCTCTGGTGCTGGAACCCGAGGTCTCTGCACTGAGCTGTACTCCCAGACCTTTCTATTCTGCCCAGGCCGGGCTGGAACTTGGGATCCTCCTGGCTCTGCTTCCCAGAGTGCTGGGTTGCCCAGCGAGGGCCACCTGCCCCTGCTGTCCTCCTCCAAAGCAGCCCCTTGCCCAGCTTCTACCTCCAACTCTGTGGGTGTCCGGCCCGGGGGGGGGTCTCTGAGCTGCACAGGTGTGGTCACTCTCCCCTGGGCTGGAGGGTACCCCCCCACGGCATGCCTCGTGGCTCTGGACCCTGATCCCCAGTGCAGGACAAAAGAACAGGGCCACTGTGTGGGCTCCAGGCAGATGCTGCCAGGGGTCGGCACTGAGCCCACCACCCAGGCCCATGGAGGATGGTGCCAGCAGCCCAGAAATGTGCCCTGGAGCTGCCTGGCCAGTGCACCCCACTGGGCCTGAGCCCTGAGCTTCTCAGCCAGGCAAGACACAGCCAGCAAAGAGTGGCTGGCAGAGCTTGGGCGCCCACTGCATCCCCCATGCATCCCTCATACGGGGGAGGACCCCCTTGTGTGATGTCTGGAAGGCTCAGGGGCCACCTGAGGTCACTGTGCACGTGCACAGACTGAGCAGCACCCTGCAACCACTGAGATAAACTTGTGTTGGGCAGATGGGCTCTGTAGCCGAGTGGTGACCACAGAGAAAGGGCCAGTGGCTGAGGGCCTGCAGTGGCTGTCAGCAGGAAGCCTCCAGTCTGTGCCAGCCTGGCACACACCTGGGGTATTAGCACTCTGGGAGGCTGAGGCAGGAGGATTCCGAGTGCAAGACCAGCCTGGGCAACTCAGTGACTGGGTAAGACCCAGTCTCAAAAAGTCAAAAAAGCCCAGTGATGCAGCTCCCTGCTAAGGCCCTGCGCCCCATCCCCAGTGCTGGGTAAACAAGAAAAGATCTGCCCTGTCCAACAAGGAGAAAGTTGGGTACAGAGTGAATGCAGGCTTGGGGACCTGGGGACAGGAGACTCAAGAGAAGAGAGACAGCATGAAACTGAGACTTGAAGAGGGAGCCAAGGCCAAGACCATTGCTGCACGAGGTGCCCAGTACCACCAGCGAGGCAGGCACAGAGGCCTGGGCAGGGTGGCACGGTGAGGTGCCAAAGCGCACCCTGGAAAGCCAGGGGGACATGGAGACCGAGGTGGTCAGCGGCAGGGCTGAGCAAGGCAGCGCTGAGGCAGCCTGCTGTGTGAGCAGCATCTGCTCTCCCATTGGGCTGCGGTTGTGACCACCAAGAGGACCCATGGGTGGGGTGGGGTCTGGATGGGGACCTGGGACAGAGCTGCCTCAGCCACGCATCCTAGGGCCTGGCCGCTGCCAAGTCCCTTCTCAGCACCGGTCACAGGATGTCAGTCGAAGGTCAGCAGAAAACCCATGACAGGACACACTGTGCCCTCCTCCGCAGCCCTGGGGACTGAACGTGGACCCTGTCCTAACACTGCCCTGGCAGCTGACACAGGTTGCGTCAGTCACTAAGGTACCCAGGCTGGGCTCTGACTGCAGCCCGGTGCTACTGCCCCAGCCTCCTGGGTGCTGTGATGACAGGAGCGGGCCCAGGGGAGCCCTTGGGGTCCATGGGCCCCCTCTCTGGCCATCACAGACCATGGCCACCTGGGGGCTTTGGTGCAGACTGTGATCAGGGAGATCCCAGAGCACTGACCTGGTCAGGGTCCACTCAGGGTGCTGCATCCACCTCGCCTCCCCCTGGCCAGAGCCACAGGGAAAGGGGACCTTCACCCCAGTTCAGCCACCAGGAGGAGGGGGAAGGAGGCTGCACCCGGCACGGGCCCTCACCCTGCATGTCACGCCGCAGGGCCAGCCGAACGCATCTCTTTTCCTTGCTGCTGGGAATTGACCTCAGGACCCTGTGCTTGCCTGGTAGGCACTGTGCCCCGAGCTGCAACCTGACCTTAGCGATGGTTCTTGGATTCTTTGTGCCCTTAGTTGGCTTTCAGCAAGGCGAGTTGGCGGAGCTGGTGCCCTTTGGAGTCACTAAAGCAGGCAATTGACCAGGATGCCCTGCCTGTGGCCCAGACAGCCTGTGCGAGCCAGGCGGTGACAGGAACCCCACTGTCACTGTCGGCTGAGGACTGAGTCTTGGGGTGGAGGAGGACCCCAAACCACAAGCTGCCTCACAAGCTGCCTCCTCGAGTATAACACGTGGGGTCTCTCTGCCTCCCTCTGTGCACTGCAGTGGCACCACCACCCCCTCCTCCTGGTTACTAAAATCCAGCCCTGGCCCTGGGTGGAGGCTCCGTTCCACTGAACTTAGTCCTAGCTGGATCGTGACCCCTGGGTCCCTGGCATCTGCAGACACGTGTCTCATCCTTTACTCTGGCTACAGGTCCCCTGGGGTTACTCACTGGGGTCTCAGTGACTTCCCCTGGAAGACAAACTCGGGCCCCTTTGGACCACAGTCACGTCCACGAGGGTTTCCCATAACCCCGGGGTGGCAGCTGGGGCGCATCAGCCTGCAGCTCTCTGACAGCGTCTCCAGGGGCATCTGGAGGTGTCTGGGCTAGCAAGGGGACCCAGCCGCAGACGGCAGATGCTGGGCCAGCAGTGTCCAGAGCAGAGAGCTTCCAATGCCTGCCTGTAGCCTGGGAAGAGCCAGCAGCAGAGAACCTCAAGCTCAAACAGCACCCAGGAAACCACAGGTGCCAAAAGCTGACACTGCCGGGCATAGTGACGCATGCCTGGGATCCCAGCACTCAGGAGGCTGAGGCAGGAGGGTTTTAAGTTCCAGCCCAGCAATTTATTGAGACCCTGTCTCAAAAAATGTTATAAAGGGCTGGGGAGCTCAGTGTGCAGCTGGTGCCCCCTGACGAAGGCCCTGGGTCACAGCCCAGAGCCATGGAATGGTCAATCCACTGAAAGAAAATGTGTCCCCAATTCTGGCTAATCTCTTTCAAAAATTAAGGGAAGAGGGCTGGGGATTTAGCTGAGCGGCATAAGTGCCTGCCTTGCAGTCATGAGTTCAATCCCCGGTACCGATAAAAAAAAAAAAATTAAGGGAAGGTACACTTCCCAGCCTATTTCCTAGGGTGCCTGCGCCCGCATGGTTCAGCGTGCACCCAAAGGACCCCACCAAACCCCGGCAAGTGACCCAACAGTACGCGCCTGGACAGTGGCCACCAGGGCCAGGCAACTCAGGGACCTGGAAGTGGTGCTGGAGTCCAGGGTGTGCACCCAGCATTGGGTGGACCCCTGGCCCTGATGGAAAATACAGCCTCAGTGGGAGGCAGGCTGGGGCCTCACTCAGGGCTCGGACCTCTGTGTCACAGCAGGTCACCAGCCAGGGAGCCAGGACACCTAACTCTTTGCAACTGCAGAGCCTGGCGCCTAACAGCATAGTGAACCTAACAGCATGGTGCCCGGTAGAAGCTGCAGTACATGCTCACAGATATGCACGTGGGGTGGCAAACCAGTGCCCTGCTGGCTGTCACCTGAGCAGCTGCCGCCCCACGGGCCAGCGGATCCCAGTGTTCCCTGGGGGTGAATTGCAGCACCCAGGATGACCGTGTGTGCTCTGTTTTTTGGACTCCTCACACGGTTGCTGGTCTCAAAGTGGCCTTTCCTGTGCTGGGGACAAAATGGGCCACGCCATGGTGTAGGGTCTGATTTCTACAAAAGCACAACGAGCACTGGGGACAACTGTAAAAACCTATTTCATATCCAACACAACTTGTATAGACACCACACGCCTTGTGTAAGTTTACCTCAGCACCAGTGTAGATCTGAACACAGGTCCACAGGACTTTTCAGATACACAGGGGGAGCTACCGCGTCCCGGACTGGTGGCCACCATCCTCCTGGTGCCAAACAGCGCAAGCAACCCCAAAAGCACTGACAGCTGGAGCCATCAGCCCTAAAAACCTTTGCTCTACAAAAGACGCTGCTACCAGGTGTGGTGGCACATGCCTGTAATCCTTGTACTTGGGAGGCTGAGGCAGGAGGACTGCTGGGAGTTCAAAGCCAGCCTGAACTGCATAGTGAGAGCCTGTCTCAAAAAACAAAACAAAACACGATACAAAACGCTTCTATAAATAAAAAGGCAGACTTGCAGATCACGTATCTAGTGAGGACTGCTGTCTGGAATATATAAAGAACTCTTAGCGCTCGGCGGTGAGAACACAGATGACCTGACTAAAAGAGGCCTGGAAGAAGGAGGCCTGAGCCCTCAGAAGCTGGAAGGTAACGCGACGTCGACATGGAAACCCAGGCATGGGTGCTGCACATTGGGAGCCCTAGGAAACAGGATGAGGGCTCAGGAATACCAGTGCCCAGGGTTCTCTGTCCTATGGCTGCTGTGGGTGCTGGGCAACTCTCCTGGCGCTCACATCCGTCCATGTCCTACCTTCAGCCAGCACTGCCGCTGGCCTGGCCTGCCCACCGAGAACCGCACCATCCTTTAGGGGTGGACACCGAGTGCTACGAGGCCAGGTCACAGAACACAGTGCATGGCACAAGGGACATGGCCCCTACTTCATCCCGCGTGGCAGGCACAACTTGGGGCAGGGCTATGCCATCGAAGATGCTGCTCACCAGGGGCCTCAAAAGGCAAACCATGGGGATGGGGACAGATGGGCAGTGGCCAGGGACAGGGTGGCACAGTGGGGGACGAGTGGACAACAAAGAGAAGCCCAAACACAGCCTGAGTGGTGCAAGAGCAGAACCAGGCTGTGAGGCTGGCACTGCACTCTGTGCCCTCCCCAGGGGACCATGGGGCGAGGCAGCAGCAGGCACCCACCAGGAGGTTGACGGACTCGATGACGTCCAGGAACACTTCATTCTTCCGGTACTTGATACCCTCTGACCGCCAGGAAACTGCGTTGGTGACGGTGGCCGGGGGCCGTGGGGCCCCCGTCTCCAGCTTGTGGCCCTCCTGTGTGATGTACCTGCAGGCCTCTGCTCAGGTTAGGGGTGTGGGCGCGGCCCCCAATCCTGCAACCCCCTCCACATTGGCAGGTCCCACCTTCCGAGGCCAGAGCCCCCTAGGCCCGAGACAATGGCCAGGGCACTCATTTCTGGGGTCCAAGAGGCAGCCTTAGGGTGGAACAGGAGCAGGGCGTGCTGGGGCACCCCTCCCATCCCAGCTACCAGGGAGAATGAGGCAGGAGAATATCAAGTTTGACCACAGCCTGGGCTCTCAGCCAGATCCTGTCTCAAGTAAGAAGGGCTGGTGCTGGGCTGAGGGGCGGGGCGGGCCCTGCCATGAGAAGGGAAAGGAAACCCGGGCCGGCTCACTCCTGCAGGATCTTGCTGTCCGTGGTCTGCGGGTAGCCGAAGTCCATGAGCTCGTCCAGCAGCTCATAGATGATGACGAAGTTATCGCGGATACTCTCCTCCTCCAGCTCCTTGAAGTACTCAGAGAACACCTGGGGTGGGGGCTGCGTGAGCCACTCCCTGGGCGCCCCCCGGGCCAGGTGGCTGGGACCCCAGTCGCCCACATGGGCAACTCACCTGTACCACCTTGTAGAGGAAGGAGAACACCAGCGACACACATGCATTCTTCTTGGACGTGGCAACCACTGCGTGGGTGTGTTAAGGAGAGTCCATCCCTGATCCCAGCCAGGCCTGTGCTGCCCTGCTCCCTGCCAGGCCTGGGACCTGGCGGGCACTGGGCATACCTGGCTCCACTGCCCCATGGGGTCAGCCAGAGCAGCCCCTTCCAGTTCGGAAAGCAGTGCAGGAACCCGACGCTAGCTCCCAGTGGGCTCCCAGCACAGCCAGGCTGAGTCTGCCCAAGCTTGGGCCCCATGGGCTGCTACGGCAGGATCTCAGGGGACAGGGGTCTGGTGGCCGATGGAACTGGGGACCGGATGTCACCACAGAGGCCCCCGGGGCTCTGACTGTGCACACTGGCTGGCTCTCCCGCACCTGGACAGCCAGGTCCTGCAGGGTGGCTTCGGGGAACTCAGGTGCCAGCCCCGTCACTGTGGCACTGCCCCCGCCCACCTTCCGGAGAGCGGCCTGGCCACCCCACAGGTCTCAGGACACCCTGTCGCTATCTCCTCAGACCCTGCGGCCCAGCTGGACCTTCGTCCCCTCCCTGTGGCGGACCCTGCACCCGCAGGATAGGTCCCGAGAGGGATACGGTAAAGGTTGTTGTGCTTGATCCACATGAAGCGCACACCGCCATGGGCCAGGATGGGCGACAGCACGCCCTCCTCCTCCTTCTCCATCAGGATGGGCATGAAGTGCTCCACCTCTGACATGTCCACATCCCCGCGGTAGTTACGGCAGATGAGCACCTATGGACGAGCACTGTTGGTGGTCTGCTCCCACCTTCCTGCCAGGGTCTCCCCTGCCCTGTGAGGCAGCAGCACACACCCGCCCGCTCTCGGACCACAGGAACCTGACCACATGGCATGGCACAGGGACACGGGATTGTTCACGGCTGCATCACTCCTACCCTTGCTTGCTGGCGCTGGGGCTGGGTGTGGGGGTGGTGGCATGGGGCTTTTACCCAGCCCTTGTTTATGTTGGGAAGGGTCTGCCCAAGTTGCCCAGGATGGGCAGTCCTCCTGCTTCAGCCTCCCATAGTGCCACCACGCCAGCCTGAACTTTAAACTGAGGCCTGGAGGGATGTGGTGGAGGTGGGGGACAGCAGGCTGGCTGCAGGGAGCAGTTAGCTGCAGGGAGGCAGGGACCTTGCAGGTGGCAGGTCCCCCAATGACAGGGCTCCCTGCATGGCAGCCAAGTGGCTCTGACCCCCATAAGGACCACTGGCTGGCCCCCAGCACCAGGGTCACAGCCCTGGGGCTCCCAGCTCAGGGACCCAGGCTGCCTCCCTGGCCCTATTGCCCCCTGCAACACAGGCTTATCCACTCTTCTCTTTGTCCTTTTGCATGGGATGTCCCTGAGGACAGCTGCCACATTGGAGTCCTTCTCTGGGTGGATTTGGCCCACAGCAGAGATGAGAGAAAAGGAGAGGGGACAGCTGTGGTGACAGCAGCGCTGCTGCTGAGACAGCGAGGAGCAGGGCCGTGCCAGGTCTGTAGCACTGAGGGCCACCTCGGACCCCTGAAGTGCTGGAAAGGGTCCCAGTGCACTGGGAGGGGGCAGGGACAGGATCTTCAGGCCAAGGTGAGGGGCAGCGGAATGTCCGCCCAGAGACCAAGGCAAGGCCAGCAGGTAGGACAAAAGCAGGGACACAGCTCCCGGAAGTGGAGACCCTGCCAGGTTCAGCTGCTCCCTTCTTTCTGCCTGGAGGCAGAAGCCCCAGGAGGCGGTGTGGGTGCCTTTGGAAGACGCCTCTTTGCCTCTTTCCCTCGGTGACCTCGGGTGGTGCTGTCTGAATGTTCGCCACACCCTGGCCCAGAACATCTTCTACCCACCTGGCGGCCTGTCACCCTCCTGCCCATAGGGTTGCCTTGCCCCCACTGGACTGTCACCTGTCACCTTCTCAAACCTGCTGGGCCATTGCGCTTTGCCAGGGAGCCTTTCACAACCTGACCTTCGAGGTGGACCAACTACTTGCTTGGGGCTGTGGCTTCCTGGCCAAGTGCTCAGTGACATCCCAGGCTGTGTCTGCCCCCAGGAGCTGGACAGGTTCTTAGCACTGAGGCTGGAGTGGGGCTGCCCTGTCTCTCACAGGGAGGAGAGCAGGCCTGCCTGGCAGGTGACTGTCCAAGGTGCCCAGACACACAGCCACAGTGGCCCCCAGGGCCTGCAGGAAAGGCTCACTCAAGGGACAGAAGGCCGAGATGGGGGTGCAGTGGCCAGACCAGAGCAGGAACCCCAGGCCCCTCCAGTACAGGAGTCTCCCGGGTCCCAAGGCCTGCACAGGGACGCAGCAGTGTGACACCCACAGACCCCTCCAGGGCTCCAGAGGAGAAAGCCACTCACCAGGGTGATGGAACACCCACTTGTCCTCCTGATGAATGCAGGGCTTATCCGGCATGGCCGGACCAGTTCTGGTTCCCACAGGGAGGACAGACAGTCTCTCACTGTCCGATGGGGATGGCCTTGGGGGAAGGCAGATGCCAAGTTCTCAAGGCCTGGACAATTCTTCCTTTAAGGTTTCCAGGCAGGCATGGAGGTTATCCCAGCATTTGCGAGGCTGAGGCAGGAGGACTGCCAGGAGTTTGAGGTCAGCCTGGCTTACATAGGGAGTTCAAGGCCTGCCTGAACTACACACTGAGACTGCCTCAAAGAAGAAAAAAGAAGAAACAAAAGTGTCTAGAGTTGTGAGTTGTGCAAGGTGGTGCATGTCTGTCATCCCTGCACTCTGGGAGGCTAAGGCAGGAGGGTCACAAGTTCTAGCCCAGCCTGGGCAATTGAGAGACTTAGCCAGACCCTGTCTCCAAGTAAAAAATACAAAGGGCTGGAGCTGGAGCTCAGTCCCCAGGGCTGGAAAAAGTTTCTGGGTTGTGGTGGAGCTTGGTGGTAGCACACCTGTCTGACCAGCATGAGGCTATGGGTTAAAGCTCAGGACCAGAAGGAAAAATAGCTTTCTGCCTTAAATACCCCAGGCTCTGCAGGTGACACCGGGACCATCTGTCCTCCCTCTAGGAGCACGGGCCACTCGTGCCAGGTCTTTGCGAAAGCACCGCGGCAGCAGACATCTGCTTGGCAAAAGTCTCCAGCACACATCCATGGGAGACCCGCGACACTGGGCAGGTACTCTGCAAATCCCAGCTCCATGGACGGGCGACTCAGGGTGGACTCCTACACCCGCCACTTCTCGCCGCAGCAGTGCGACCTCAGCAGGCTTGGTCGCCGCTGTGCCTCAGTTTCCCCTCTCGCAGCCCACCTCTCCAGCCCGGTGTTTGGAGTAAGGTCGGGAAGCCGCCTCGGGAGACGGCAGGTGGACCGACAGCAGATGGAGCAGGCAGCGCCTGACAGCCCGGTCTAGGGGCCAAAGGTCGCGTGGGCCCGGGCGCGCAGGGGGCGGGGACGCTGCCACCAGTTACCTGGCAACGACGAGACAGTAGCCCCCGCGTTACCTAGCAACAGGAAGGGGCTTCAGCGCCCGTACCTCTGCCTGCTACCTAGCAACGGAGGGGGCCCAGGGCGAGGCTTCTCGGCCTCCGCGCCTCTCGCCAGGGTGGGGTCCCTCGGTCGGTTACCCAGCAACAGGGTGTGTCCCACTCCAGGCGAGGCCCCCGAGGGTTGCCTGGCAACGGGAAGTGTGGGAACCCTGAGTACCTTGCCCTTCAGGTCCAGCACATAGACGGCGCTGGCGGACATGGCGCTGCGGAAGGCGCCGACGGCGCCAAAAGCGGCAGCAACGACTCTCCGCGGCCGGCGCTGAGTGAGGCCGGCTCGCCCCGCGACACTTCCCTCCACTTCCGGTCCGGCAGCCGCGCGCGGACCGTTATGTCCGGTCCAGGAGGAGTGGCGCGCAGTGCGCAGGCGCCAGGTGGATTGTGCACAGGCGCAATCCCTATTATGTGACCATATTTTTCGTCTCCCTTGAACATCCCGGAAGTGAGGCCTAGGGGGCGGGGCGGAGGCAGGGCGGAGTCTAGGAAGGAAGGAAGGTGGGGCCGCGGGGCAGAAGCCGCGCCCAGTAGCGGTCCCTATCGGGACCTGTCAGTGCATCCTGCGACAGAGAACTGGCCGGGTCCAGGCCGGAATGCGCTCGCGGGTGGTGGGCAGCGAGGCCCGGGGCTGCAGCACGCCGGCCGAAGGCGGCACCGCGGGAGAGCCGAGGGTGCGCCTTGGAGCTCGAGCGGCTGCCCCCCAGGAGTCAGCGTCCCACTTCCTGCTTTGTTCAACTAAAACCCAGGGAGCAGCTCTCCGGGCACCTCCCACACACCCGTTTCCATAGATTCGCGCACGAGCAAGAAAGCTCAAGTCGGATTTCACCGCCTGCCAGGTAGTCAAGTGCTGGGATGACAGCAGGGGCCCCACCCTGTTCGGCAACGGGGACCCGCTTGGTGGAAGAGTTTTGAAAAGGACTGGGGGTAGCTGGTGGTTTCACGATGATGCAAACGCATTATACTTACTGTGTGCTCTAATTTCCACTATTAGTACATTGTAATGTGTAATAATTACACAGCTCACCACAGTGCAGAGTCACTGGGAGCACTGAGCTTGCCCTTCTGCTGCCAGACCGTCCCATCTGCAGTGACCCCCGAAGTGTGTTGACTGTGTCCAGCCCACGCTGTGATCTCATTTTGGTTGCCGTCACTGCAGAAAACCCTGCTTCCCAAAGACGGGACGTTGGAAGTGGAAGTGGGCTGTCCAGTGCTTTCATGGAAATCTGGATACTCTGTCCTGACCTTAATCCAGAACATACAGCGATGTGATGTTGTCTCAGACATGCTCTTAAGGCCACCGACATTTACAATCTCACAGTTCACCTAGTTTATTCACAAACAGGTCACGAGTTCATTCCTGCCTGTGTTGGGGGTCTTTTGTGGTTGGGAAGCAGTGTAAGTCTTGAAAGCTGAGATAAGTGGTTATAGGCTGGTGAGAGAAGGCTCTGGCTGTCTCTTCAGTTTCTGCTAACGTTTGAAACATGCCAAAAATGTCACTGTTCACTCATTGGCCCCATAATTCCTCCTTGGCTTTGAATGCAGCTGCTTAACCTGCTAACTTGAGAACAGTCACCCCTGAAGTGACTGAGTTTATTGCAAAGGTTAACTGCGTCACATGAGTAGGGTTTTTTTTTTTTTTTTTTTTTTGAGATCTTGCTATGTAGCCCAGGCTGGCTTTGAACTCATGTTGATCCTCCTGTCTCAGCCTCCTGAGTGCCAGGATTACAGGTGTGCACCACCACTCTGGGCAGAGTAAGCAAATTTTAAGACCCATTGTGTGTCACTGAAATGTGCTGGTGGTGGGGTCTTCCTGAAGGAAATCTCTGGAGTGGCTCTCCGTGCCTATCACTCCAGCCAAGGCCTTCCCTTAGAAAGCTGTCTCCCATCTATGTACAAAGGGTGGCCCCTCTGCTCTGCCTGCATCTGGTTTGCAGGTCACATAAATAGGACCCGTGGTGCTTTCTTTCTTTATTTTTGGTACTGGGGATCAAACTCATGACCTTGTGCTTCCTAGGCAAGTGCTTGTGCCACTAAGCTAAATCCCCAGCCACTGGTGATTTCTTTTCTTTTTTTTCTTTTTTATCGGTACCAGGGATCGAACTCACGACTGCTTGCTTGCAAGGCAGGCACTTATGCCGCTGAGCTAAATCCCCAGCCCAATTTCTTTTAAATGCAGCTCTCTTTTTGCTGTAGCCTTAGTCTTCTGCTGTATAATCACTGGGTCTTCGCCCTTTTCCAGGTGGCTCTGCTATGAGGTCTGTGTTTTACTCATTGTGGCTATGGTTAGCTTATAGACTTCCTAAAACTATGATGGAGGGCACAGCACAATTGGGAAACAGATAGATGGAAGTGGTCAGTTAAATAATGAGTGGCCCATGTGCAGATTAAAAGAAGTGTTGGAATAAAATGGATTTGGAAAAAAAATAAGTGTTGGCTTCTGATTTAGAGCTGTCACCAGATGCAGCTTGACTGTCACTTGCCACTCACCGATGGGGTTTTGAGTCTGTAAGCAGGTCTGTCCTGGTCAGTGTGCAGTCACAGCTCTCTGCTAATGTTCTTCTGTATTTGCAGCTACTCCCCAGTGCTAATATCACCACCTCAGCTCCACCTCAGATTTTCAGGCATCAGATTCTCATAGGGTGCTGCAACTCAGAACTCTCTCATGTTTCACAGCAGGGGAACTTATGCTCTGTGAGAATCTAAGGCTGTTGATCTGACAGCGGGTGGGGCTCAGGCTGTGATGGGGGCAGCTGGAAACAGCAGGAGCTTCGCTCTCTTCACTGCTTGCCTCTGGCCACTCAGGCTACAGACTGGGGCCAAGGACCCCAATCTCTTGCAGAAGTCAACTGTAGTCTCTCAGTCCAGGTTGCTGCAGGCTTTTAATTTTTTTAACCAGTATTTCTAAATTCTTCACGTTCATTTTCCACACTGAGATGACAGCCTTGCCATACTCCTCCAGGCAGTGCTGAGATGGGGTGATCCTTTAGCAAACAGGCCATGCTCTGCTCCCTCAGAAGCCAGGAACTTCTGCATTGAGCCTCAGACCTTGGTGTTCAGCACTGTTAGCCACAGATGGGGAGGGCTTTCCTGCCATTTTCTTCTTCCTTCACATGGCAGCTGCAACCAAGCATTCTGAGGCCTGCAGCATGGAGTGGACTCCACTGCCATCTGCTGACCTCACCCCCTTGCCTTGCACCCTAACAGTGTATTTTGGTCACTGTTGCTCTGAAGTAAGTTTCTCTCATGTGAATCTAATGCCTGCTGCTCTGCCAGAGAGCAGAGCAGCTGGGAAGAGGGGGCTTTCTGGTTCCTACGTGGGACCCCCACTTTCAAAGACACCTTTTAGTAAAAGTCAGCCTGTATGGCCATCTGTTGGGAGCCGAGCCATTGAAGCTGGAGATTGACTGCGTGTGTGGGGCTGAAGCAAGTCTAGCCCAGAAAAAGCAGAGAGAGCAAAACAAACTATATAAACAAGTTGTTCCAGCACTAAGAAGGCAGGGGGCCCAGGCCTGCCAGGCAAACAAGTTGCTAGGCAGTGGGGTTGGAATTGATAACTCTTATTCGGAGGGTATAAGTAAACATGCTGCACTGGTTGAGCAGTTCCTTTCTCCCATCAGGAGAGTAAGGGCTCCCCCTGACCCTAGCTTTGTCTTTTATTTTTTTCATCCTCCCACCGGTCCTTGACCCCAAAAACCTCAAGAGCCACATTGGGTCGCAGCAGCCATCTTTCCAGCTATTCTGGTTTGTGGCCAGCCTTGGTAATTTAGTGAGATCCTGCCTCAAAAAATAAAAAGGGTTGGGGTGCAGGAGGCCCAAGTTCCAACTTGGCAGCTTCTCTCTGCCCGGCTCCACTGCCTTTATTATGTTCTCCCTGGGTGCTGAGCTGCATCTCGGCCCTTTCTGACACAAGGTCTGGCCATGTTGTCCAGGCTGGGCCCAGCCAACACTGCCTCCTGGCACCTGTGTCCATCTATAGTTTCTCCCAGGTCCTGGGTTCAGACAAAGTTGTTTTTTCAACAGGCTTTCATTGTGCAGCCCAGGCTAACCTTGAACTCTAAGCAATCCTCCTCCTGAGGCCAGCATCTGTCACCCCTCCACTCTGGGAAGCTGAGATGGGGATCAGAAGTTCATGTCCAACCTGGGCGACTTAGCAAGACTGTCTCAAAATGCAAAAAGCTGGGGATGTGGCTCAGTGCAAAAGCCCTGGCCACCATCCCCATTAAACAAAACACACCTTGCCCAACCCTTCCTAGAAGGTTCTGGAAGAATTCCTGACAGTGAGCCGATGCACACAGAAAGACAGATGGAGCATCCCAAAGTCAGAATCCAAGGCCCCCTGAAGTCCCCCACCTTCTGAGCCCTGATGTGATACAAGTGGAGAATCCCTCACTCTGGAACTGATCCATGCACGAAATTATGGAAAATACACAAAAAACTGCGCCACGTGTGTGTCCCAATTCACCACGTGAATGTTTGTATTATGCACTGCAGAATAAGCTAATGAAAATATCCCATTTAAGAACTAGGAGGCTGTGTAGATGGGGGCATGTCAAATGGGAGTGACACCTCCTTACACATCTCCAAATACCCCATCCCCAAAGCTCTGAAGTCCAGGCCACTTCTGGTCCCACAGATTCTGGAGAAGAGCTGTTCAGCTGGGACTCCTTGGCTCTTAGCTGCCTACTGTGGCATCACCAGCGTTCCATCTAATTTTTCCTGGTGATTAAACCATTCGGCCCTGCAAACAGTTTGTGTGCGGCAATTCCAAAGCTGGCACTTCTGGCGAGGAGCTGGACCGAGGACGTGAGATGTACTCACACGCAGCAGCAAGGCTCCTTCTCTGTGCCAACTACAGCACAGGTGGTGTGCCCCAAGGAGGTCCTGGTACCAAGGGCTGCCTCTGGACTGGTCCCCTGGAGCTCAAAAACTTGACCATGCTTGCTTCTGTCACTAAGAGCTGTGACCTGTGACCAGTGAGCAGCGTCCCCGTGACAGATACGGGTGCTAGGGACTTCGTGCTAGCCCAAGTGTGGGAGCTGAGGCCAGTGTCTGCCTGGTCTGGTAGTCAGACTGGTTGGGCAGCAGTGGCTGCAGCCTGGGGACTGGTGTGGGTCCCTACCTGAGGGCACCCACGGGCCAGCGCTGGCTTCTCCCCCCAGGAGCCTGTGCGCTGGGCAGCGTGACCCCACACTGGCACTTTCTCTGTGGTGATTGCCCTGAAGTGACTTCCACCAGAACTTCCCAGCCAGACCTAACTGGGCTTTTCCCTCTGTGCTACGAGAAAAGGGACGTGGAGCAAAGGGACAGTCACAGTGCAATTTTAATTGTGTTCCAGGATGATAAGACACTTCCTGGAAGGGCCAGCTCAGCAGTGGCAGACACAGGGCAGAGCAGGAGAAGGTTCTGGAAGGCTCTGCTGGGCCTACTTGGTCCAGCTGACTTTGGGGATGTCGTAGTGCTCAGTGAGGGTGTCCAGGTGCCGGTTGAAGTCCTGGGGAACAGAGACTCCTGTCACCTGACCCTGGCAGGAAGCCAGGGATGGTGGCATGGCAGTGCCCATCTCCCAGCCCGTCTCTCTTGGCTGATGCCCCTGCCCTGTTGCCGCTTGTCCCTGTGGGAGCTGGGAGATGCCAGCCCATGGGTCAGCCAGGTCTCCTAACTCCCGGGAACTCCTCCACAACTCACCTCCACACGCTGCTTGTGGGTTTTGGATGCTTTCTTCAGGATCCGCTCCATTTGCTGAGGAGAGAGGAACACATGGTGAGTCAGGCTCGGGCAGGGCAGGGCCCAGGCTGCACCTTTACAGGCCACCCCAGAGGGAGCCTGGCTCAGTCTGCCCATGTTCCGGGACCCCTTCTGTCTCTCAGGCACAAGCTATCTCTCACTCAATAAATTCTTAAAAAAAAAAAAAAAAAGACAAAAGAATTAGAAAGGGGAGGATCAGGGGAACTGTGATCACAGCTGCTCGCCACACACTGAGGAGTGGCTAGAGCTGTGTGAGGGTTCCCGGCACCCTGCCACTCTGCACAGGAGTGGGAATAGGACCGCCCAGACCTGACCATTATGCACTAGACATCCGTGTCAATGCATACCAATCCTGCAACCCATAGATGAGGCCAGAGATTTGACTTTTTAAAAACTTGATTTTAAGAATTAAAAAGACCTGGACCATTTACCCCAATTTGATTCTGACCATGGCAGTCCTTGTCCCTAACCCTGATGACACCAGCTCAGCCTGGGACTGAGTCAGGAGGAACCCTGGCAGAGGCACAGCTCAGGGTGGGAGGCCCTGGGTTTCATCAGAAGAAAAGGCAGCAGTGCCCAGCACACGTGGAGGTCACACAGGCTCTGCACTCACTGGCTGGGGACTTGGCTGGCTCTGTTGGTTCCAACACTGTGCTGTCCAGACTGACACCAAGTAGGCCCTGGGCCCCGTGAATTCAACAAAGTGCAGGCTGAAGCTGGGAGTGGTGGCTCATGCCTGTAATCCCAGCACTCAGGAGTGTGAGGCAGGAGGATCACCACGAGTTTGAGGCCAGCCTAAACTAGAGTGAGACCATATCTCAAAAAACCAAACCAAAACAAAACACCTGAAACAAATGGAGGGCCAGTTCTGGGACAAGCCAGGGGTCCAGAGTTTTGGTTCTGTGCCCTTGGGAGTTGCCACCACCTGGGCACCTGAAGGCCCTGCAGGACAAAAAGGACCTGGAGCACGAGACAATGGGTGGGAAGAGGCTGAGAACATAGCACTACGGAACCTGAGACAGCTGAGCCACCTGGGCTAGTCCAGTTCAGTGGGGCCACTGATGTGCTAGCCTCTGCTCCCACTCCCACAACAAAATCCAAGCCCTAGCTGGGGGTGGCAGTGAGCACCTGTTATCCCAGCACTTAGGAGGCTGAGGCAGGAGGATTGCTGTGCAATCAAGGACAGCCTGAGCTACAGAGTAAGACCCTGTCTCAAAAAATTTTTTTTCCCCCAAAAAAAGGGCTGGGGATGTAGCTCAGTGCAAAGTCTACTGGTTCAATCTCCAGTACCACAAAAAATAAAACATCTCAGCTACATCCTACCTCAGGGATCCGAGGGACACGAGCAGTTGCTCGTTCTAGCCTCAATGCAAACCTAAGAGGGAGATGCAGCCCTACTTTTAGTTGACGCAAACTGATCAGTTATACCACTGAGGGGTAGCAGTGGCAAAGAGTGAGGTGCAGGGCCGGTCCTGCAGAGTGAGTGCGCACTGTGCTTTGTGTGTGACTGAATGAGACCTGAGATTAAGTCAAGTTTTCTCAGTGTCACCTAGGATCACATAGCCTATGGTTAGGGAAGCTCATGCTCTGCACTGTGAACATGGGGGGGGGTCGCTGCCCCCTGCACAGCAGTCTCTGGTCTCCACCCACTAGACACCAGCAGCACCCTATTCTGCTGTGAACCCAAAATATCTACAGAACATGCTGGGTGGCAGGAAGGTTCACCCCTAAGCAGAACTATTGGCCTAGACCGAGTCCTCTTCTCACCAGCATGACAGGCCTGTTTATCAGCTAGACCGGATCTCTGCTCATCCCACCACCCAAGCTGCTTATGAGAAATGCCCGAGCAGTCTGGAAACAGTCTGCATCCCTCAGGATGGCTGGGCACCTGCTCTGCCCCGCCCCGGGTCCCTAAAACTTCATCTGCACTGCTTCACCCACCGTGTGGGGAGAAAGACCCTCCTGACTCCTGCAGACGGGGACACCGAGGCACGGAGGGGAGGACAAAGCCCAGCATCGCGCCCGGGGATCAGAGCCTGGGCTGTAGCTCCACAATGATTCTCCCTGGCACCTGGACTCCCCACGCCCCGACTCCTCCTGGGATCTGCAACCTGCTTCTCCCTGGAACCCGGACTCTCTGTGTCCCGATTCTCCCCCAAACATGGACGCCCCCGCGCCCTGATTCTCCCAAAACTCGGACCCTCCATGCCCCGATTCTCCCCAAAACCCAGACTCCCCGGACCCCCGATTCTCCTCGGAACCCAGACTCCCCGCGCCCCGATTCTCCCCGACACGCGAACTCCTCGCATCCTGATCCTCCTCGGAACCCAGAGCTCCCGCACCCTGATTCTCCCCGCACCCCGCCGCCTCACCCGCTTCTCCTGCATCTTCTCGAAGGCTGCCTGTGCCGGCGTCCGCTTGTCCAGGCAGCGCCGCTTCTCCTCCTCGTTCTTTTTGCTCGTCCCCATCGCCTCCAGTAGCTTCGCCTTGTCCTTGTCCTTCTTCTTCTTCCTAGCGCAGGAAACGGGAGGGGGGCGGGTGAGGTCGATCAAGGGGTGAGGGTCGGGAATCGGTTTCGGGCCGGGGCAGAACACAGCGTCCCATCCGTCCCGCAGGCCTCACCGCTTGGTTACGCCGAGCTCTGCGACGCCTTTCAGCTTCAGGGGCCCCTTCTGGACCTGTTCGTAGGCCTCCATGGCACCGGCCCACGGTTCAGAGCGCACAATGCCACACTTCCTGTTTGCATCACGTATTTGTGGCCGAAGGCTCGCCTTACGGCTTTCTGATTAGTCGAGCGAGGCGACGCTCGTGCGTTTTTGAGCTCAACCCAGCGCCACATTTCCGGTTGTGTGCGTAGTGGAGAGGCGGGCGCGCGCCTGCGCCGTTCATCCTGTCTGCTGCTATACTTCCGGTTTTGGCCGTCACTTTGGCTGGCTAAATGTTTAGGCGGGTTACTTAAAACCTGATTCTTTATTGAGTGATGTGTTCTCGTTTATTATTGTATTTTGAGCGCTTGGTAGATTAATGGACTGGATTTTGTAACCTACTCGGTGCTCATTCTTTTTTGTTTGTTTTTGAGATAGGGTCTCTCTCTGGTTTTACGCACTATGTAGCCCTGGCTGGCCTGGAACTCATGACGATCCTCCTGCCTCAGCCTCCCAAAGGCGCCATCAGACCCTGCGTTACTTTCTTTAAAAAAATTTTTTGGGGTCATATACAAGTCGTATTATTATTTAAAAAAATTTATTAGCATATTTTGTGGTAGATAATAATTACATTCAACTGGGGAAATCGGTATGCATACATATGGAATCTTGAATGTTGAACTTCCTCCTGAATGAAATGGTTTATCATTGACCAGTCTCTTTCCAGCTTCTGCCTCAGGTCCTAATCACTGTTTTACTTCCTACTTTGAGGAGTTCAACTTTTTTTTTTTTTTTTTTTTTGAGATAGGGTCTGGCTATGCAGTTCAGGGTGGTCTCGAGCTCACTTTGTAGCCCAGGCTGGTTTCGAATTTGCAACGATCTTGCCTCAGCCTCCTGAGTGCTGGGATTACAGGCATGTGCTACCATGCTCAGCAAGTTTAATTTTTTTCAGAATTACTTTAATATCTCATTTCCATTCCAAATGGAAATATTTATATGAGACATAGTTCTCTTCCATAGATTTTTAAAAATCGGTACCAGGGATTGAACTCATGACCTCAAGCTTGCAAGGCAGGCACTTATGCCGCTAAGCTAAATCCCTAAGCCCTGCAAGTTTAATTTTTAAAAAGTCCACATTTAGACATGTGAGAGAAACAGGCACAAAATGATTATGAAACAGGGCTGATCAGAGTTGCAACAAAAATTTCAGGCATGCTGAGGTGTGCTCTCGTGTTTCACAGATTTCAAATGAGATCAAAAGGCACAAACCACAGATGAATCCCAGTACTCAGGAGGCTGAGGCAGGAGGATCACTGCAAGTTTAGGGCCAGCCTGGGCTACAGAGTCAGTTCAAGGCAATACTGGACTAAGTAGTGAGAACCTAACTCAAAAACAAAACAAAACAGGAAAACCACAGATGGCGAGTGGATTATATCAGCTGTTTGTCAAGAATTTAGGTCACTGAGGGCCGAGTAGGAAGCTCTGGTGTAAGAAAGAGTTGGGGTTGGGAGCAGTGGTGCACACTTGGAAACCCAACTACTTGGGAGGCTGAGACAAAAGGCTCACAAGTTCAAGGCCAGTAGGCACATTAGTGAGATTCTGTCTCAAAGTGGAAAAACCAAAAGGAGCTGAGGTTCCTGGGTTCAATTCTCAGTGCTAGGGGAAAATGTGCATAGGTTCTGTTTCTGCTGGGCTCACTCCTGAAGCCTTGTAACTCAAAGCAGAACTGTGGCACCGTTTAGGTTTCCCCAGGGAAAAATGTGTGTTTTTAACTCCTCTGGTTTCGAGGCTTCAGCAGAGAAAAGAGTTGCTCGGGTGCTGCATAAAACCTGACTACCCAGGACTCTGACTTCGGGACTCATCGACTTGGGTTTTTATTCCCAACATCACCACGAGCCGGTTGTTTCTGGAATAAGCAGAATGACCACTGTGACCCAGGCATCATCATAGCTGTCTTTCCCCCGCTGGTTTTAAATATTTTAGAACATGGGCAGCGTCTCCCTCTGGCCCTGCAGCTAATGCTGCGGAGTCCCCGAGCTCCTCTCCTTTTTATGTCCCATTGTTTAGCAGAGGACAACTCGGTAACTGCACCATGTAACTCGACGGGAGAACGGAGGCTTCATGCCCTCACCAGACAGCTGCACCAACCAGGTCCCGGCCGGAGCGTTGTGTTGCTGGGGCTGAGTGGACACACAGGAAGCTGGAAGGGCACTGACTAGTGGTGAGTAACTAGCAATGGGTAACTGGTAAGAAGTAACTAGTTGGGGGTAACTAGTGATGGATAACTAGTGTTGAGTAACTGGTAATTGGTAACTCACAATTGATAACTACCAATAAGTAACAGATAACTAGCAATGGGTGACTAGAAGGAAGTAACTAGTGGTGAGTAACTGGTGATGAGTAACTAGCAATGGTAGCTAATCATGGGTAACCAGCCATAAATAATTAGTGACAGATAATAGTGATAGCAGTGAGTGACTAGTAGGGTAACTAGTGACAGGTAACTAACAATGGGTACAAAGTGATAAGTACCTAGAGATGTATAACTAGTGGTGGGTAACTAATAAGGGCAACTAGCAATTTAACTAGTAACCTAGTTACAAGAAAAGGCTGATGCTAGGCACAGGGGAACACGCTTGTCAGCCCAGCTACTTGGGAGGCTGAGGCAGGAGGATGGCAAGTTTGAGCCCAACCTGAGCAGCTCAGTGAGACCCTGTCTCAAAATAAAAGGGCTGTAGGTGTGGTTGGTGGTTGAGTGTTTGCCTAGCATGTGAGGACCTTGGGTTTAAACTCCAGTGTGGCAATATGTTTTTCTTTGGTTTAATTTAATTTAATTTAATTTAATTTAATTAATTTTGTTTTTGGAGGCAGGGCTCACTATGTAGTGAAAGTCAGCCTTGAATTTGCTTATGTAGCCCAGGCTGACCTTAAACTCTGGGTGATCCTCCTGTCTCAGCTTTCCAACTACTGGGATTACAGGCATGTACCACCAGACCCAGTATTTATTTTTGTTTTTAGACAGGGTCATCTTATGCAATTCAGGCTGGCCTTGAATTCACTATGCAGCTCAGGATGGCCTCAAACTTACAGCAATCTTCCTGCCTCAGCTTCCTAAATGCTGGGTTTACAGACATGCTCCATTACACCTAGTTGCTTGCTTTTTTCTGCGGTTCTGGGGATGGAACTCAGGGCCTCGAACATGCTAGGCAAGCACTTACCACTGAGGGGCGCCCCAGTCCTATTTTATTTTGAGACAGGGATTCACTAAGCTGCCCAGGCTAACCTTGAACTTGTGATCCTCCTTCCTCCGTCTCCTAAGTAGCTGAGATTGGAGATGTGCCCCACCACTCTAGCACATGTGAGTTTTAAAAAAATACTGTTATTTAAGAAATATGTCATTCCTCAGACATTAGGATTTTTTAAAAATCCCACGGCTTTTAAAAGAATACAGTGTAGTTAAAACAGAAAACTGGTGAAGAAAAACATCTTGTTAAACAGCTGGGCACGGTGGTGCATGCCTGTAATTCCAGTACTTAGGAAGCTGAAGCAGATGGGTCAAAATTTCAAATCTGGCCTGGGCAGTTCTGGCAAGCTTCAGCCAAGCACAGGATGCCAAACTTCAGCCAATCACAGGATGCTGGACTTCAACCAATCGTAGCATGAAGGACTTCAGCAATTCTGCTGAATTCAATTTCTCTTTTAACTCTTTTAACACACCTAACACTGTAGTCAAAATGCAGAACTGTCCCATTACCCGCCCCCCATTCCCGATTTATTTGTTCTCCCACTCGCCAGAGAACAGAAATCGGGTTCTGGGCATTTCATACAAATGTCCGGAATGCTGGGTGGCAATGTTATTTAGTTATTCCCGTGCCCCAGGTGCACTACTGTGCCCCAGAAGTTAAATGCTGCCGCGGGTGGCTGGGGCAGGAGGGCTGAGCTGTGGAAACCATGGGAATAGCTCGGGGTTTTTACCTAAGTAAAAATCGAGTAATCCTTCCTCTTGGTTTATTCATATAGTTGAGTCATAGGACTTCTTTCCATGTTATGCATATTAGTCCCTTATCAGAATCACACTTTGCAAATATCTTTTCCATGCTATACACATGAACACATTTTTTGTGAACACAATTGCATAGTCAATGTGTCCTAGAGTTGGATGTAGAAGGATGCAAAAACATCTGTCCACATGCCAGGGACCCAAAGAATCCAGCAGAGGCCCTGGATCCCGCTCTGGTGTCTCAGAACCCACAACCATGTCTAACGCAAGTCCGCATCAAGTATCTGCACTAGGCAGGCTCAAAGGCCTGGAAGCTGGAAGGTCTGCGCGGCGCGGGGGTGGAGGGGAATGGGTGTGTTGGGGTGGGAGTGGAGCTTGTTTTGCATGCACAAGGTCCTGGGGTGGATCCCAAGGCCCTGGGTTGGATCCCTAGGCCCCCCCCCAAAAAAAAAAAGAAAGAAAGAAAGAAAGAAAGAGACAGTAGAGCAGCAGGGTGAAGGGTCTGTGCCAGCATGCCAAGGGATCTGCCCTGGACCCAGGAAGTGATGCACAAGGTAAGGACCAGATCTCTCCCAAATACAACTGCAGCCATATTTGGAGGCAGGGAGGACAGAGCTCCTCCAATGATAACAGTGGAGTCCATGACAGCCTCGGGCGCTTCTCCAGGAGAGTCAAAAGCACAGGTCTTCCCTTCCAGTTCTTTTTTGGCATTGATATAGGAGAATGAAACTCCCGACCTACTATGTCTGAGAGTTCATGTTCTCTAAAATCGAAGAATGAGTTTTAGGAACAACAGAGGTGAAGAGTAGAATATATTTATTTAGAGAAAGAAAGCTTCTGTCTGAAGAGAGACAGAAGGGGTCCCAGGCAGGTTGCCCAGGATTCTGTCTTTTCTAGGGACTTTTATAGAGTAAAACCATGGGTTCAAGGTGGGGGAAGACTGGGAACTCACAAGGCAGATGGGCATGTGGGGGAACATAACTATAGCTAGCCAATAAAATCAATAGTTCAGGTAAAATTGATTATATTAGGCAAATGGCAAAGCAAGTCGCATAGGAAGCGGGCATTCTTGGGGTTGTGACCTTTACCCTAGAGGGATGGGATTGTGGCTCTGGCAGAGGGAACTAATTAGAATATCAATCCCCAGGATGTAGATGCATGTTTGATTCTTTGTCTTGAGATCTGGCCTGTTTCCTCTGTTTTGAGATCTGGCCTGCAGCAAGGGGTGTGGGTCTCCTCCAAAGTCATCAGACATCTTGTCCTGTGCCGGCTCCTTCAAGGGCCTAGCCCTGTCTGACTGCCTATAATATTTCTAACTGACTTAGCTACCTGTAACAGCATCATTTCTAAGGGAGGGCCTTCCACTCTGGGTACCACGTTGGCTCAGGTCAGCTGGGCCTCCCCACTCCCACTTAAACTGGTCATTAGTTAATCCACAGCAACAATTTAGAAATAGTCTATCCCAGCACTCAGAAGGCTGAGGTAGGAGGATCGTTGTGAGTTTCAGAGCAGTCTGGGCTGCAAAGTGAGCTCAAGCCCAGCCTGAACCGCATAGCGAGACCCGGTCTCAAAAAGACAACAACAAAAAAATTCTATTACAATTTTGTAAACGAGTAGTTAAGTTTATAGCAAAATTGAGCTGAAGCAACATACATTTCCTGTGTCTGTGCTGCTTCCACCGCTGCAGTGGCTCCACTGTGCAAGAAACCTCCGACTATTAGTGAGTAGCTGCTGAACCTATGCTGATGTATAATTACCAAGCCCAGGCTAGGGTCTACACGACGACTCACTCTTGGTTGAATATAGGTATGGTCCGTGCAGGAAACTGAACCCAGGACCTTCACACTGAACTATGTCCCCAGCCCTTTCTAAAAATTTGAGACAGGGTCTCACTAAGTTGCCTGCTCAGGTCTGTCTTCAACTTCAGATCCTCCTGCCTCAGCCTTCCAAAATGCTGAGATCTCAGGTGTGCGCCACCACACCCAGTTTGGACAGAGGTTGCTCCACTCATCAGGTGATTGCCCAGGAATGTATCTGCTGGGTCAAGTGGGAAATGTAGGTTTGGCTCTGTTAACTAGTCCTCCTGGCCCATGGTTCGGGGGGCTGCACCCTGAGAGTTCCTGCTATTCTGTGTCATCACCTCACCCAGGCTTGGCATCATCAGCTTTCTAGGTTTTTGGAGACACTCAAGGTATAGTGTTCAAACTGGCCCTGGAACTCTTGGTGACCCTCCTGTCTCAGCCTCCCATAATCCCTCGGTGCTGGGATTACAGATGTGCACCATCACACTTGGTGGCTGCTCTTCCTCCTCCTCCTCCCCCTCCACTTCCCACTCCTCCTTATGGGAATTGTGGCCTTTTAACATTCATCCTTGGGGGGTCTCTAGCACCCCATCAGCGTGACTGCACAAGACAGCTGCAGATGGGCCACCTGGCCTGAAGCTGGCAAGGCTGAGCAGGGCCACCTGCTGGGGGGTTGGCAAGGCCCGGGCCAGGGCAGTGGGACAAGGAAGGAGCAGGAGCAAGGGGTCTTGGGGTGCAGAGGCCCAGGAAACTAAGTTGGAGAGGACAATGGGCAGATAGGCAGGACACACAGCGAGGCAGTCATGGACCCATGGCCACTCACCTGCACCCATCCCCAGCAGAGCATTCTGGGTCTTAATAGGCTTGGAGGATGCCAGGTGCCCACACGGCCAGCAAAGGTCCTGACAAATCCTGCACTGAAGACTCCGGCTGGCGTTATTGAACCCAGGGTTCCTCCAATTCTGGCTTTGGTCTAATTTCTTAGGTCAGGACGCAGCAGTGACAGAACTGGCAAGTCTGTCTCACACCAGAGCCTGGCACCTGCTCTTGTGCCGTGCTTGGCCCCTGACCACCTTAGATCCTCAAGTGACTCTCCATGGGAGGCATGCAGCGGATGACACACCAGCAGCACAGCCCAGAGAGGCTGGGCTTTGAGCTGTGGTGACGCCAGCCCTCCTGTGTCCTGACAGGGCTACTGACCCAGCCTCGCCATGGTCCCACACAGGGGGCCCTGTGTGACCTGTCCTGGTCCCTGTCCTTGCCCCTTGACAACATCACTTGGCCACCCAGGGAGCCTGGCTGTAACCTGAGTCTGCCAGGCTGGGGGTGAGGGCTGGGTGGGCGGGTGACAGGCAGGCGGGGACATCTGCCCGCACACTCGCCAGCAGCTGCCTGACCCCAGTGCCCCAGCTGATGGTGGTCCTCACCATGGGCAGCAAGCAGACGGTGTTCACACCTGAGCAGCTCGAGGTGTACCAGGTTGTCGTGGACCCTGTCAGGCTACCTGTGTGGGTTGGGGCACAGAGGGGATGGGGGCTGGGCCAGGGCTAAGGCCACTCCTCTGTCCCCAGGACTGCACGTTCTTCACCAGGAAGGAGATCATGAGGTAAGTCTGGGGGCAGGGGCCCCGAGCATGGCTGGGAACCTCAGCACAGAGGACTCACTGTGTCAGTGTCGTGGCGCAAGAGAGCTGATGGTGAAGGATGCCGAGTAGCTAGGCTGTCATCCCAGCACTCAGGAGGCTGAGGCAGGAGGGTCGCTGCCATGGGCTATGTAGCAAGTTCGAGACCTGTTTGAACCACACAGCAAGACCCTGTCTCAAAAAACGACAAAGAGCCACATGCTGTCCTGTTGTTCCTGCTGAGTTGGGGCTCCCTCCCCAGGGTGGCAGGAAGCTTCAGAGGGCTGTGGGCAGGGGGCGGCACTGCAGCGCCTCTGCAGAGCTCACAGCCAGTCCTGGTCTGTGGGTGACATTGGGGCGTCTACTGGGTGTGAGCCCAGCGAGCTGGCCCAGATGAGGGCCCGATCATCATCCAGCCCTGGGGCTTTGTCCAGGGGCCCCAACCCATGGCCCAGTGGCTGTGAAACCCAAGCTGGTTGGGCTTTGGTGGCTGTGAGGGCAGGGTCGGGCCCGAGTATGGGCATGGGGCATCCATTATTGATGGATGCCCTTCTCACCAGGGCGCCCATTGTCTGAGCTGGGATGGTGTGGGGTCACCTTGGCCATCTCGATCAGGTTACTGTCTGAGAAACTGAGGCTTGGACAGAGCCAGGTGGACCTCGTGCCCCTGGCAGAGGTGCAGAGCCGGGAGGAGACTGTGGGCTGGCATCCCACCTGTCCTCAGCTTCCTGTTCACCACACTGAGACTCAGAGAGGGGGGGACTTGCCAAAGGCTGCATGGGGGTCCACGCTCCAAGCACCATACCCTGATAGGGACGCAGGGGTTGGGACCACCTGGCAGCTTGGAGACCTCAGAGTCTGCACAGACTGTCCCATGGCAGCCGCCCAGCCTGCGCCACCCAAGGTATAGTGTCAGCAGGCAGGGGCATCAGAGGGAAAGCTGGCCCTCTGGTTAGCAGGCATGTGTTTTCCATGCTTTGTCCTTTAAAAACCTAAACACTGGCTGGTCACCTCCGCCCTGGCTCTTGGGAGAATCTAATCCTGTTACAGAGAAGGAAGGAAGGTGTGAGAATGGCAGAGGCAGTGTCTTGGTGATAGTGTGACAATGTCTAGAGTTGCAGAGGATGCCCAGGAGTCTCTGAGTGCTGGCTGTGAAACTATCAGGCCGCAAATGCACTCCTTTCTCCCAACTCTGTCTCCCCGGTGGGCTCCTACTTGTACTGCTAAGCCGGCATCAACACCCCTCTTCCAGAAAGCCCTTCCTTCTCCCTGCCTCGCTTTCCCTTCTGCAGGCTTTTCCATCCTTGGAGTGTTCCCCCCACGTTGGTCCCATCCGCTGGTGGCTGAGGATCTGACCCAGGGCCAGCGGTTCCTGGAGACCCAGCCCTGTACAGTGTGGCAGAGCAACTTCCAGGTGAGGCAGGACAAGCCCCTTCCTCGCCTGGCTCCAACCTCCCGGCCTCTCCTCCCCACCAGGCTCTTCTACCGCTACCAGGACCTGGCGCCCCAGCTCGTGCCCCTGGACTACACCAGCTGCCCGGCAGTGAAGGTGCCGTACGAGCTCATCGGCAGCATGCCGGAGCTGAAGGTGTGGCTAGGCAACAGGGAGGGCAGGGCTGGGGGGGGGGCTGCTGCATCTTGCTCTCGGGCACAACCCACCCACCATGACCCTGTTTACGAAAGATGAGAAAGCAGAGATCAGACGTTAGCACCACTGTTCACCTCACAGGACTACAACTCGGCAGGCAGGATCAAAGCCCGGGGTGCTGGGGGGATGTGGTGAAACCACACATGTAAAGGGCTTAGTAAGTACTGAGGGCAAGGTAGTTCTTTTTGGATTGGGTCATCTGAAAAAAAAACTATTAGAAACTGCACGTGGTGTCGCACGATTCCAATTCTAGCACTCTGGAAGGCTGAGGCAGGGAGACTGCACCATCAGGGCCTGCCTTGGCAATTCAGCAACTTAGCCAGACCCTATCTAAAAGACAGTGTTTGGTCTTCCGTGGGGGGTGGAGGGCGAGAGAGACAAAAAGGCCTTTATTGACAGCATGGGAGAGCTGACAAAGACAGGCACCCTCTGGAAGCTTCAGGAAAAAACCGAGGGCGTTATTTGGAATTTGACAGAGGGCGGAGCTAAAGGGGCGGGCTGAAGGAGGTATTGACAGCTGATTGGAGAAGCCTCTGCGCCTGCGCGAGAAACAGGAGGTTTAGGAAGGTTTGAAGCAGCGTGGGGTTGGAGGGACTTCGGGGAAGCGCTGTCCAGCTCTAAAGGGAGCCGGCACATGGGGAAAAACCTGTCAGACAGAACCAGGGAAGCAACCCAATGCAAAGGCTCTGAGTTCAGTCCCCAGACTTGAAAAAGAAAATAATCTAGGCACAAGGTTAGGGCCAGGTATGGCTGGAGCCAGGACATCAGACCACGTGCTCAGAAAACGCCTGCTCAACTCCTCCCACCTTTCTCAGGCAGCCTCTGATTGGCCAAATAGAGTCACGTGCCTGTTTTTGACCCAATCATGCTTGTCAGATGCAGGGACACTGCTTGGCTTCCCTGGGGGTGTGTGATGCGCTGGACTGGAAGTGATGTCAGGCCACTGAGCACACCCTATCGAGGCTGGGGTCTCTGAAGTCACCTTGGCAGAGGGTCCCGAGCTCCCATGGGGGGCTGGCAGGAGAGATCGCAGGCAGACCCTAGAGACCCTTCTTGTCTCTCTTTTGTCCTAGGACAACCCTTTCCGTGAGCGCATCGCCCAGGTTTTCTCCGAGGACGGCGACGGCCACATGACGCTGGACAACTTCCTGGACATGTTCTCCGTGATGAGCGAGATGGCCCCGCGCGACCTCAAGGCCTACTACGCTTTCAGAATTTACGGTGCGTGCAGGGGAGACAAGAGGCTCCCGGACCACGGGGCTCCCCCTCTGGCCCTCCCGGCCACGCCCACGCCTCTGCACCCATGCTGCGCCCGGAAGTCACGGAGTGATGGCGCTGCCACTTCCTGCCGGGGTCCCCTGCTCTGCGGGTACCAGGCCGATACGCCCACGCTACCGGTCCCTTCCTCTCGCTTTTGTTGTTTGCGTCTTTAGTTGTGCTGATTGCTTCATTTTGCGGTGCTGAGGATGGAGCCCAGGTGCAGGCCAGGCGAGCAAGCACTGACCCCCAACCACGCTCCTGCACTGATCTGTGCCCGCCTCGGTTTTTTCCCGAGGAGATCAGGGGTGGCGGCAGCATCTGTTCTGTTCACCCTCTGTCTCCCATGAGTGACACACAGTGAACAGTTACTGACTAAATACAAAGCGGAAGAAAAGTAGTTTCGGGTGCCTCCTAGGCTCCCAGTAAATTCTCACAAGTAAAGGATCACAAACACGCATGTGTGACGCATAGGCGGTCACCACACACTGAATTAGGGCATGAGTAAAAAGGTACCTCAGTGCCAGGCATACAGTAAGCGCTCAAGAAATACTTGATCTAGGCGTGGCGGTGCACATCTGTAATGCCTGGCACCCTGGAAGGCTGAGGCAGGAGGATCCCAAGTTTGAGCCAAGCCTGGGCAACTTAGTGACTTAGCAAGACCCTGTTTCAAAATAAAAAAATTTAAAAAGACTGAGAATATAACTCAGTGTGAAGGCCTTGTGTTCAATCCCTAGTACCAGGGTAAGATAAATATATCCCTAGTCAGTGAATAAGTGAATGTTACTGTGATACCAGGCACATGGTAAATTCTCCGTAAATAACTTGGATGGATGAATGAATTCCCAGCTGGTTCCTGCTGAGCCCAAAGACAGACCCAGAATCTACCCAGTGGTGTTGGGTGCCCCAGTGCCTCAGTTTCTTCCTCCGTCACAAGATACCAGGATGCCCCTCCAGGTGTCTGGCCCAGTGGCTACCTCCTGTCCCCACCTGTGTGCCCCACAGATTTTAATGATGACAACTACATCTGTGCCTGGGACCTGGAGCAGACGGTGACCAGGCTGACTCGGGGGGAGCTGAGTGCTGAGGAGGTCAGCCTGGTGTGCGAGAAGGTTCTGGACGAGGCTGACAGTGACCACGATGGGAGGCTGTCCCTGGAGGACTTCCAGAGCATGATCCTGCGGGCCCCCGACTTCCTCAGGTAATGCCCCCACCCATCCAGATGAGGACTGTTACGGAAAGTCCCCCGCTGATTCCTGTGTGAGCTTGGGACACGGCCTCACTTTCCAGGCTGCCCGCCGTCCCTGCGTCTGAACAGCAGGAATGATTAGGAGCCCCATGGGTGCCTCTTGTGGGTGAAAGCAGTGCTGTGGATTTCAGTCTCCTTGCCTGGACTTGAATCTCCCTGGCTGGATGGTTTCATAGTGAACAGCCTGTGCAGCTGTACTTGGCAACCTGGGGGCTGAATAAGAGCTCATGCTACAGGGCTGAGATGGTAGTTAGCAGACTTAACACAGGGTTGGCCAGAGATGAGGCACAGACCTCAGACTTCCCATGAGGCCAGATTGGTTTTACCTTTTCACACGGGTGAGAGTAATAGCTCAGTCAGGTCTTGTAGTGGCACACACCTGTCATCCCAGCACTCTGGGAGGCTGTGGCAGGAGGATCGCAAATTTGAGCCCAGCCTGACAACTAATGAGAGGCTGTCTCAAAATAAAATGAAACAAAATGAAACAGGTGGGGATGGAGTGCAGTGCAAAGGCCCTGGGTTCAATCCCAATACCAAAAAAAAAAAAAAAAAAAAAAGCAGCTTCCATGACATGAGGATGGTGTGAAATCACACTTCTGGGCCCATAAATAGCTACACTGGGGTAGATCTGGGCTTTGGGGCCAGGAGGCGCAGCCTGGCTGTTGGCACTGATTTCTCTTCTCTTTCCAGCACCTTCCACATCCGCATCTGAAGATGACACCCCCAGCAAGGGCCTGTGGCAGGGTTGCCATTGCCCCTCGGGCCTGGGAATAAACAGTCACTGCGTCCCACCTGTTGTCCCCCACTTCATGTTTCCATCTTGGATCTGGAGGCTTGGTGTCCTCGGTACCCTGCTGTGTGGCCTCAGGTATGGCTGGGCCCTCTCTGGGCCACGTTCACTGATTCCTGTGACTGCACTGGCTTCTGGATCACTGTCCCCCTCTGTGCATCTCTGGGGCAGTGGCCAGGTGGGCGGTCAGTAGCACCCCATGACTGGGGCCCAGTCACCGCCGGCTTCTCAGGACTCTTCTCATCTCCCAGTCCCTCAAGGGGACCGGAACTTGCATGCTTGCTGACTCATTGACGCTGTCCTGGGGAGATTCTGAGGGGGAGGTGATGGGGATGCCATTTCAGGGGAACTGTACTTCACAGTTAAGCACACTGCCCCTTTCTTGAGGTGGGGCTGTGTAGGTCAACCTTGCAAGGTCAGGTGAGGGGTGGTCGTGATGTCCTCTGAGGGAGCCAGTCACACCTTGAGTTACTGGTGGGGCTGGCTCAGCTGGGATCACCCATTGCAGACCCTAGCCAGGCAGGGCTGCCAGCATAGGGGCCCTATGGATGCCCAGGGACACATCTGTGGCTTCAGGGTGGCCCTGCCACCTACACTGGTTAAGCAGCCACTGCATACCAGAGGAGGCCAAGGAGGAGGCGGGCTGCCCTCTCCTCATCATCCTGGGGAACAGGCCCAGAGAGGTCTGGATTCACCCAAGACCACACAGCACTGCACCCTGGGCTTCCTTCAGAGGCCACCTCCAACCACCACCCTGGGTTCCCACTGTTTTGCTTTTTTTTTTTTTTATACTTGGCGTTGAACCCAGAGTTTTCACATTAAGCCCCACCCCAGCCCCACCCTGCTTTTAAAACAGGGTCTCCCTGTGTAGTTCAGGCTGGCCTTGAACTCACTATGTAGCTAGGCTGGCCTGGAACACTGAGTAATCCTCCTGCCTCAGCCTCCCGAGTGCTGGGATGTGCTGGCCTGCTCCTTAAAGGGAAGAGGCTCCTGTGTGTCCCCCAAAGCTAATGCTGACAATGCCATCTTTGTGTTCAGACCACGACTTCCTGGGGAGGTGGCCCTGCTGGCGATCTGCACAGAGTGTGGACTGTGTGTGACAGGGCTGTGGTCCCCTGGCCCCTGTGTGGTGGCCGTGCCAGCTCCCCTGAGCCTCAGCTGGATCCTTGGTGCTGGAGCGGCCATGTCCCACTGGATTCCTGCAGGCTCTGCAGGCCTACCTCCCTGCAGCCTTTCTACCTCTCTGGACAGCTCCGACACTAGCATGATGTCTCCCCTACCCCCAGTCTCGCCCAGGAAACCCTGCTGAGGGAACAAGTTTGCACAAATCCATACACATGTAATTTTTAGTTTGAGTTTTTGGTTTTTGAGACAGTCTGGCCATGTAGCTCAGTCTGGCCTCAAACTCTGGGAGATTCTCCCACCTCAGCCTCCAGAGTGCTGGGACGACAGGCACACACCACCATGCCCAGCCTGCATACAGCTGTTAGAAGACCATTTTCCACACATGATGAGTGAACGTCAGACTGGGAACCATAGGGACTGAGGCAAAATCGTAGCCAACAAGGAGGACCAGAACCGGCCGGGCACAGAACACAGAGAAGTGGGCCTTACCCACTTCTGTGACGCTGGTCACCGGCCCACACACCCCACACTCTCCCATCCTGGGATCCCGGAGGACAGGCGTGCAATGTGGCCACCCAGCACCAAGGTCTGGGTCGGGTGAGCCCCTAGCAGTATCCTGGGGCAAAGGGTGGTGGCTGCAGGTACTCCTCAGGGAGCCAGTCCTCCAGCCTCGGCTCAGACGGCTGGGAAGACAGTGCCCTTGTGACCTTCTGGTGCTAGCCTCTGCCCCCTGGGGTTGCCCCACTCCAGGAGGCAGGCCTAGTGGCCTTCCTGGAGGGCATGTCCCTGTCCCTCAGGGCCTGGTGCTGAGGAGGGTTTTCTGGGGATGTGGGGACCCTGTCTCTCCAGGCAGCACTGCCCCAGTGCCCCCAATGGTCTGTCCTGACCCTGGAGCTGGAGGTCACTGCTGTCAGCCAGGTGTCCCAGCGTGGCGCCAGGCTCATGGCTGCGAGGTAGTCTTTCAGCCGCTGCTGGACCCTCCTTCCAGTCTCGGGCAGTGCCCTGAGGTTCTTCCAGAGCTTCTGACTGGCGCCCCGCAGAGGCACCATTGGGGCCCGGGGGGAGGCAACATGCTCCACAGGTTCCATCCAAGCCTCTGGGGATGCCTCCTTGTCCTTCGGCAGGAGAAGCAGGGTGCACTCTGGAGGACCCTAAAATGAAGTCAGGGACAACCTGGCCAGTTGCCCTCCCAGGCCCGAGTCTGCCCCTCCCTCGGGTGAGGTCCCACGGGGGAGCCTTGCAGCTGAGGACACCTGGCCACCTACTCTGTGTGTCCCACCCCAAATGGTAGTGCTGCCTCCCCGCATCGGGTGGGGTCCGTCCCTCCCACCTGAAAGAGAAAGGCAAACGACCCAAGCACACGGGGACCCAGTTAGTGCATCCAGCTCTGTCTGGGTCATTGCAGCCAGGTGGATCATCATTCTGTGTGGGTGTTTGAATCCTAATTAATTAATTAATATATCCCTGAGATGGCAGCCAAGGCCCTTCTCAGGGAGCTGCACCCCAACCCCCTTTTTATTTTTATTGTTTGTTTTAGGGTCTGGCTAATTTGCTCAGTTGCCCAATTGCTGAGGTTGGGGTGGAATTCCCTTGGAACAGGGAAGCACACAGGAAACAGAGACCAGGGGGGAAGTGAGAGCCTTCCAGCTGTGGGGGTCCTCTGCGGGAAGACACAGGGCAGGGGTGGAGCTGCAGAGGGGACTCTGCAGAGGGGACACCTGAAGGTCAAGTAGAAACAGAAGCCGGGTGTGGGAACTGGGGGGCAGAGACAGTATGTGCAAAGGTCCTGAGGTTGCTGCTGACCTGAACCATGGCCGGAAACACAGAGGCAGTGGAGTGGCCATGATTGCGGCTTGATAGTGACCTGGAGTTGGATGGAGTTCACTGGAAGGCTTTAAGCCCTCGCTGGGTTCTAACTCTCCCACAAGGAGGAGCTCCTCTAGTGGCAGTGTCAGCCCTTGGCCCCTCTCCCCATGGAGGTGCCAGCCTCCCTGATACCTCTGGGCCTGAGAAGGGCCCCCGATGTGCCTTGGTGCCAGGCTCTGAGCTGGCAACATCCTGGGTCAGGGTGGTGGCACAGAGCAGGAGATCCTCATAGTCCACGTTGGCCAGGTCCATCTGTGTGGAGACACAGCTGGGGTCCTGGGGCTGGGCTAAAGCCACAGCACTCACCTATGGAACTATGGCGACCCAGGCCCCGCCCACCAGCCGAATAAGGAAGTAAACCTGCTGCAGACCACAAGCCACGCCCACTGACTACATAAAGAAGTCAGCCCCCCAGGCCATATAAGGAAATCAGCCGACCCCAGACTCCCTTAGGCCATGTCCACTGACTATATAAGGAGCCACACTCACCAGCCAAATAAGGAAGACAGTCCATTGCAGGCATGCCCACCAGCCATATAAGGAAGCCAGCCCACCCTAGACCCCCCCAGACCACGTCCACCAGTTGTATAAAGGAACCAGCCTATTCCAGACCCCGAGACCACACCCACCAGCCATATAAGGAAATCAGCCTATTCCAGACCCCCAGGCCATGCCCACCAGCCGTATAAGGATATCCCCAACCCTGCAGCTCAGCGGTGGGGATGCCCACTGAGCCCTGTGCTCAGCCCAGAGGTTGGGTGGTGGACCCAGCTCACCTGCCCGCAGCCTTGCGTGAGCAGCTGCCCGTGTGGCCGCAGCGGCTTGCGCTGGTGGAAAGCTACCAGAGCGCACAGCGAGGTGTGGGCCATGTTCTCCCCATGCAGCAGCAGACGGCCGTCGTCCCACAGCAGCACTATGGTGTGGCAGCAGCCGTTCTGCACTCTGTGGCACACGGAGGAAGGGACCCACAGCTTCCTGCCTCAGCGTCCCCATTAACTCTGGCCTCAGAGTTCTGGGAAGGGCCACGGTGCTCGGCCCATGCCTGGCTAGGGGACGAGCCAGTGGAGGGTGCTGTGGGAGGCTTTCCTGGCGGGGCGCACCTGGGCTGTGTGCGACCTTAGTTTGGGCAGGACAGGCAGCTCCTCAGGGGACTTGCACTGGGCACCCTCGCCCTGCACCCTTGCCCTGGCCTCACCTATAGGACAACGTGTAGCCCACGTGGCTGTGGCTGACCTGGATGAGGAAGGACCCGGGGGGCTGTGGCTCCAGCAAGTTCTTGGCGTCCCTGGAAAGGCAGGAGGGTGGGCGCAAGAGGCCCATGGTCACTGCTCTGCTGCCCTGCACTGGGCCCCGGTACGTAGGCCAGGAGGCTACACTTTCTAAGTGGACGCCATCCACAGCCAATTTTTCTTGGTTGTGCAACCTTGGCATATTCAGGGACAGCCATGTCCCTTAGATGTGGCCGTTGGACACCTTGGGTCCCAAACCACAGCTCCTCTGCTGTGTGGCTGCAGGGAGGTGTCTGTCCCTGTCCTGTCCTCGGCCTCCTCCAGGGAAGGCCTCAGCTTTCCTGGGGAACCTGCTGCTCTGTGTGCATGTGTGTGTGTATGTGTGTGTGTGTGTGTGTGTGTGTGTGTGTGTGTGTATGCTGGGATGGAACCCAGGGCTTTCACTCTGAGCTGCATCCCTGGCCCTTTTTTATGTTCTGTTTTGATACAGGGTGTCACCAAGTTACATGGCTCAGGCTTGCGATCCCCCTGCCTCATAGCTGATCACAGGCTGGCACCCCATGCTTGGGTTTTGTACTTCCTTAGAGTAGCTACTGGAATGTTTAAAATTGTCATAGGTGGCTCACATCCTATTTCTCTTGCACAGCGTAGCCCCAGAGCTGTGAAACAGTGCCTGTGCCCCTCTTTCTGGCCTTGGCAGTATTCTTTGAATGTGGTAAAAAAAAAAATGGTCCTTCCTGCATGATATGGTGATGCACCCCTGTAATCCCAGTTCTGGAGGCTGAGGCAGGAGGACTTGCAAATTCAATGCCACCTAAGCATCTTAGTAAGACCTTGTCCTGAGAAAAAAATTTCAGTGGCTGGGGCACGGTTTGGTGGTAAATGCCTATGCAGCATTGGTGAGGCCCTGGGTTCTGTCCCCAGACTGCCAGGAAAATAAAAGAAAAAAGCAGCCCGAAGAGGGGAAGTAAGGGCCACACATTGGCCCGCAGGGGAGGAAGGGGGTGGGGTCAGCGTGTGTCCTCCCTGCTGCCCTGCCAGAGGCGGAGCCTGAGAGCAAGCTGGGGGTGCCCTCACCCTCTCGAGATGGCGCCGTGGAACCACTCAGGGACACCGTCCTGGACCAGCGGGCTCATCTGCGTGTGCATGAACCAGTCCAGGCGAGGGGGCAGCGGCGGGGGCAGCCTCTCAGCCTGCGCCATGGATTCCGGGCGCAAGGGCACCTGCGGAGGGGGAGGGGGGCCGGGCTTGTCAAGAGCCCACGTCTTCCTCTTCTGCGCAGTGTGGGGGCTGAGGCTTGGCCCGGTGCTGGGTGCACCCCCCAACCCTTTTCTTGTTTATTTTGAGACTGGGTCTCACGGAATCACCAGGCTTCCTCGGGCTACACTGGTGCTTGCATCCTCCTGTCTCAGCCTCTCAGAGTGCTGGGAGGACAGGAGTGGCCACCGCATACTGGGCTTCGTGCCAGCCCCCGCCCCCGAAGGCATTCCTCTAGGGCCTTCTTTCCAGGTGTCCCCGAGGTGGGGACACAGTGCCAAACAGCAGTTAGAATGGACTCTGGGGCAGGGAGCAGGCCCTAGGCCAAGGCTGCCAGGATTCTAGCCCTGCGGTAAGCAGACACTGGACCCGTTCCATAAAAAGCCAGGCACTGATTCTGCCACACCCGGGCCCAGTGTCCGCCAGGCTGGGGCCTCCAGGGACTGGGCCCAGGGTGAAGACAAGGAACAGAGCTGGAGCCCTGTGCTGCTGCCCCGTGACCCGGCCCGGTCCCCTGCCAGGACTCCAGCTGCAGGTTGGGGACAGTGAATGACGTCACCAGGGGATCTGCTTTGGTTCTGGGGGTGGTGCTGGGGATGAGCCAGGGCCTCTGGGTGGAGTCCAGCACTCACTAAGGACCCACACCCTGTGCCCCAGGACCGGACCTGCACCCCAGCACCATTGGTTTTCCATCCATGTGCAGTTGCCACACAGGGATCCAGCAGCAACACCCCAGAAGGTCAGAAGCCTCGAGGTCACAGGCCAGCCTGCCCTGGTGTGTGCTGCGCCCACTGCCATACTGGCATGGTGATGATCACCCAGTGACGTTTCTCAGCATATCCCTGTTGCTCAGCTACTTGCCTTTCTATCTCCTCCTCTGTGCGGTTCACAGGAACCCTAGTCACGACTGCCTTGGAGGCATGTTCACAAGCTTATTCTTTTTCCCCACACCTTGGAAAACTCCTATGGATCCTTCAAGTCCCAGTACAAATGTCCCTTCCACCAATAAGCCTCCCTGCCTCTCCCCAGACAAAGCCCTGGCACTTTCCTCTGTCCCTCACTGTCCCTGTGGTTGTTCTGTCTGGCCCAGACATGATGCCATCAAGTGGGGTGTCCTGTCTGCTGTCCACCAGTGGCAGGGGGCGTCGTGGGACCTGGGCCAGGACTGGACTCCCCACCCTTATCCGAGGGTCCTTGGGCTGGCTGGGCATGGGGCAGGATGGGTGGGTGCATGACCAATGATGGGTAATTAATAATGGGTAACTAGCCATGGGTGACTAGATGGATAACTCATGGGGATAACCAGCAATGGGTGACTGGCAATGATAACTAGTGATGGGTAACTAGCAACAGTAAGTAGTGATAGGTAACTAGTAATTGGTACTAATTATGGGTAACCAGCAGTGGGTAATTGATAGCTAGGGGAGAGTAGTTAGTAACTGGGAGGTAGTGATAAATAACCAGAGGTGGTAACTAACAATGGGTAACTCATGAGGGTAACTAGTCGCTGACGACTGGTAGTGGGCAGTCAGCACTGGGTCACTAGTGATAGGTGTCATGGTGACTTGGGCTGCGTAACGGGTGAGCAGGCTGGCCAGATCCCAGTCACCTGTGTGGCCTGCCCCCCCATCTCTATTTTCTTTCTAAACCTTTCGAGTCTGGCCTGGAGCCCCCTGCAGGCGCTGCACTCCCATCCCCAGCCCCCAACCCCGTCCCTACCACCCATTCCCCCAGCCCTGTCCTGCCTGCCTCTGGGGGCCGGGGTGGGCTGGGGGACCTGTACCTGGGATGTACTGTCTGGGCCTGGTGGTGGCTTTGCTGCAGGAGCTGGGTTTCAGTTCAGGGTCTGTGCGTCACTGTCACTGTCACTTTTGCAGGCCTGGGGTGGCGCTGTTCCACTGTTCCTGCTTCCTCGACAGCGAGCAGTGATGGCCAATGCCAGGGCCACGCGACGGAAGGGGCCACCTGCCTGGGACAGTGGGACAGTGGGACACACACCTGCAGTGAGAGACCCACGCCCATCCCATCTGTCTACAGGGAACCGAGCAGTTGTGGAAGCCGCTTCTGCCACCTGGGTGGCTCCAGGAGGAGTGGCAGTCGTGAGATGCCTGTAAATGACAGAGGCCACCGAGGGCCCGCAGGACCCACAGTCAGGGGGTAGCACAGGCCTGGGGGAGGTGTAGGCAGGCAGGACCCCAGGCAGCTGCTTGGTCTGGGCCCGGATTTCTTCCAGTTTTAAAACAGACAGAGCCAGGTGCGGTTATGCACACCTGTTATCCCAACACTCAGGAAGCTGAGGCAGGAGGGTTGCTAAGAGTTTGAAGCCAGCCTGGGCTACAAAGTGAGCCCAAGGCCAGCCTAAACTGCACAGTGAGACCCTGTCTCAAAAAGACAAAAAAAAAGGAAGGAAGAAAACACAAAGCAGCCGGAAGCCTGGGGGGGGGCCCTCAGGGACTCAGTGGCGTCCCCTCCCCCAGGCGACTGCAGGAGGCTTCCTGTGAAGTTTCGCCCGGCCCAGCATTGCACTCAGCTGTGCCTCAGAGGGGTGCCTTGCCCTGGGGGAGGGGCCATGCACCCATGGGACCCTAGCAAGGGACATGCAGACCCAACTGGGTGGCCTTGCTGGAGTGCTCGGCATCTGTGAGCCTCAGTTTCCCCACTCACGGCTCGGGCAGGATAGGCATCCTCCTTTGTCATCTGAGCTGATAGGAAGTGGGCACCAGAGGTGACACCTGTGATCCCGACACTCTGGGAGGCTGAAGCGGGAGGACCCCCCAAGTTTCAGCAATTTAGGGATCCAGGGAAACCGCCTTGAATGAAAAAACGTGAAGGGCAGGGTGTAGCCCCAAGCAGAGGCCCGGGTGCTGCAGAAGAGCACTGAGCCAGGAGAGGGCCTACCATGACCTGACTGGGCTCTCTTGGGCACCATGAGGTAGGGAGGGGCTGGGACAGTGTGACCCTTGTCTCCCAGACAGCTGCCATCAGGGCCCTTCCTGCCAGTGAGGCTCAGCGTCCTGGGAACGTGGGGGACCTCAATCCGGGGAGGGCAGCCTTGCTGGCCCAGTCCCCTCCTTGGGAGGGTGTGACAGTCATGAGGCCTTGCTCCCCACCAAGCAGACCACAGACACCCAAGGAGGATGCTGCTGGGAGTGCGTGGGGGGTGGCATTGGTGGGAAGTGGGGTGTGGGGGACACGGCCCGGTACCCTGCCAGGTGGGGCAGCCGTCTTCTTCTGGAGGACACCAAGGCCTGGTGTGGGCCGTCCTGGGGAGGGGTAGGCACTGGGGGACAGGTGCCCCTCGGGCCAGTGCCTTGCAGCCGAGGGACCTTGTCTGTGACCAGTGCCTGAGAGTGGTGCTGACCCACGCGTGACTGCAGGGCCGCCACCTTGCACCTGCACACAGGAACCAAGTAGGGGCACGGGAGCCTTTGCAGATACAGCCGCACCTTCCCCAGCCTGGGCACTGTACAGTGGCATCTGGCTGTGTGGGCCAGACTGGCCTTGAATTTGGGGGTGATCCTCCTGCCTCAGCCTCCCCTGAGTGACAGGCATGTGCCGCTGTGCCCAAATGCACAGTGGAATATTATTTAGCCATGAAAAGAGGAACAAGGCAGTGACCTGGGCCACAGTGTGGAGGGACCTTGTGTGACACCAAGTGACAGCAATGACACGGAGGCCATGAGCTGCATGACCATTGCTGTGAAAGCAGGGCACTCGAGGGCAGGGGCAGGGAAGACAGGGCTGGGGTCCAGTGATAATGCTAGCCCCTAAGTGACTGTGCCCCGAGTCTCTGCAGGGGACCCAAGGGCACATGCGCAGCATGGTGCAGCTAGGGGTTCCCACAGGGGCCACTGCCATCGCTGGAGCAGATGCCAGGGCACTCACGGGGCTTCAGGATATGGCTGGGAGGGACCTGGGGATGTGGCGCTGGCGAGCACTGGAGGCCCCCAGCCCAGGAGCACTCTGATTCAGGACTGCTCATGCGTGGCCCTTACAGTGTGCCCCTCAGGGTCCAAAACCTCGGTGCGTCGCAGGCTCCTTCAAAGTCTGTGCCCAGCTCTGGGCACTGGGTGCTTCCTTCCCCTCCTTTTTCCTTTATTATTTTCTGAGACCTGGTCTTGCTGTGTGGCCTATACTGGGCTCAACTCAGTGATCCTTCTGCCTCAGCCTACTGAGTGCTTGGATCTGGACACTGCAGCACCTTGCCTGGTTGGAATCTTTCCTCTTCCTAAACACCCTGCTGGGGGAGGCAGTGGGGGTCACCCTGGCTATGAGAACGAGGCCCACACAGGGCAGCCATGTGTTGCTGCCGGACCGGGAAGCCCAGCGTCCTGAGCACCCCAGGGTGGTGACAGCCATGCAATGCCCCAGGTGCAGACAGGGCACTGAGTGTGTGGCTTGGCTGTGGCAGGGGCTGAGCAGAGGCCCCTGGATGTGCAGGGATGGGCGCTGAACTACATGGGGGGTTGTGAGGAAAGCAACCTCCCCACTTCCTCTGACAGTGCGGGGGTGGGGCTGGGGCCACTCTCTGATCCATTCCAGCCTTTATTTTTTGAGTCTTGCTCCATTGCTCAGGTTGGCCTCGAGAACTTCCTGCCTCAGCCTCCAGGGATGCTGGGATTATAGGCACACACTACTATAGTATTATTTTTGAGCCAGGGCAGGGCCTCACTGTATTGCCAGGCTGGCTCTGAATGGCCAGCACCTGCAGCCCTCTGGCTCAGCCCCTGCACACTGGACTCCAGGGCCTGCGTCACACCTGCCTCTCCTTGATTTCCACTTGGAAGGAACCCAGGGTGTGCTAGCCTCACCTCCATCCCCAGACCCCACCTGAAATGTTGCTAGGGTCTCACTATGCTGCTCTGTCATTCAGGCTGCGTTTAAACTCATGACCCTCTTATCTCAGCCTCCGGAATAGTTGGGACTTAACAGACGTGTGCCACTGCATCTGGCAGGAAAGGTGTCTCTCTGGGTCGTCTTTACTCAGGCTGGCTTTGACCTTGCAGGGATCCTCTTGCCTCAGCCTCCCAAGCACTGGGATGCCCACCGCCCGGCACTCAGCCCCCGCCTTGGAGCGGGACATGGACATCAGACCTGTGAGCTTTAAAATGAGCTTTAATCTTTTGCTCTCTGTAGGTGCAGGTCTGGGCGCAGACAGGGCAGGTTAGAGACATGGGGCGGCCAGAGGCCAGGTGGGTCTCAGCTGGGAAGCAGGCATGGGGGCTAGACACAAGGACTGGCTGACAGTGGCTGGGGCAGGGGCCAAAGTGACAGAGTAGGCACAGGGCGACAGCCTGGTCTGAACTGCAGCCTCTCTGGCCAGGCTGGGCCATCACTCCTGGCCCAGGAGAGCCAGTGACCTTGGGCGGCCAAGCATGGCCACTGGTACCCATGTCAGTCGGGGACGTGCAGCCCAGCTGCCCAGCTCTGCCCCTGGGTGAGCAGCGGGAGTGCTGTTGCTCACTGGCAATCAACTCTGGAAAAATAAAATCTCAGCTAGAAAGAAGGTCCCATGTGGTAGCTGGGACAGGGTGCCCAGTGCCGGCGTCTCCTTGGTGGCGTCCCCTCGGTGAGGGGCCAGCGGAGAGGCCTGGGCCTGTCCTGACTGCGGCGAGCAGATGTCTTTAATGTGCTTCCCTTTGGTTAACAGTTAGGGGGAGGAATGTTTTTGTATTTGTCCAAAACTGAGAGTTGGTGGCGGCCAACACCAGGCTTGTGGTGGCACCTCCGGCCAGGGCCAGACATCCTGTGGACTCTGCCGCCTGCCTTGGCCCACGCTCTCTGCCACGCGATGCCACCCATGGGCCCGCAGCGGAGGTTACAGAAGAATAGCAGATTCTTAACTCTTTCCATCTCCGAGTTGAAAAGAATCAGATGGTTACTAAAACAGGTGGTTTCTCGTGAAGGTCTGGCGGCGTGGGCCGCAGGCGCGGCTTGAGGGTCCGCTGGGCGAAGGCCCGGGTCAGGCACAGTCAGCTCGGTGAGCCAGGCTTGTGAGCGTGCTCACAGGAGGACACAGCGGAAGAAGGAGCTCCGCTTCTGTGGGTCTGGCATGATCTTCACCCCCTGGCTGCTGCCCTGTGGGCTGTTGCCTTCCTGGGGTCACAGGGATTTTCTTGGGTTACCAGGGAGCAAGACTGACCTGGCCACCCACCTACCCGCCCCTCCCAGCTGCCCACAGTTCCTTATCTACCCCCACCCCCCACCATCCCTTCACTCACCCACCTAGCTGCTGTCCACCCACCTCCGGCCATCCCTACCCACCAGTCATCCACCCTGGCACCTGCTCTGGGCCCACACCACCCAATCCCTCCTCTCGAGGTATGGCCCTGGAGCCAGCAGAGGAGCAGGGAGACCCTGTCCCTAGCTGATTCTCCCCTGCACCTCTGCTTCCCAGGCCCAGCTCGGCCTTGCCACTCCCATGGGTGCCCTGCTGAAGTCTGGGCCTCTGTCAGCAGCCTGCCCTCCTGAGGGGCAGAGGAGTCCCAGCCACGTGGGCCACAGCCCTGGGGGGAAACTGCCAAGGGGAGGTGGCCCCGAATGGCTCTGCATGCAGCAGGTTGTGGGCTGGGAGGCCTGGGCCCCTGACCAGCGCTGAGAAGATGCCACATGGCCGAGGGCAGGGCAGTGGCCCCAGGCTGCTTCCTCCCTGGTGGAGCTGCCCCCAAGCTGGACCTCACAGCCCCCAGCACCCCCAGCCACAGTCCCTGTGGCTTAGAGTGAGGAAAACACGTGCGTTTGGGGTGCGCCTGGCACTGCCTGTGCCTTCTCTGTGATCAGAGTTAAAATAACCCAGCACCTGGGCACTGAGGGCATTTGTTTCCTGAGCAGGTGGAGGACAGGCAGGGCCACAGGCAGAGAAGCACAGGCCCTCGGGTGCGGTGATGTTCAGAAGGACAGGCTCGTGCCTGGCTCTGTCAAGGCTGTAGCACCCACACTGGGAGCCCAGGAACCCACTTGCTGATGTGGTCAGCAGACACGAGGCTACCAGAGACCTGAGGCCCTTGGCCATGCCACACAGCAAGCTGTGGGCTTCCCGACGGCTGTGCTCACGGGGATGGCAAGGCTGGGTGCAGGGGCACACACTGTCATGGTGGCACTCACAGAGGCTGAGGTGGGAGGAGCCCAAGTTTAAGCCCAACCTGGGCCGCTTAGCAACTCCGTGAGACCATTTCAGGATGAAAGCCGTTTACAAAGAGCTGAGGATGGAGCTCCTGGCCAAGGTGCTGGGTTCAGTGCCCACATTACAGAAAAGAAAACCCGATGACACAGACAAGGCTGGCAGCTTCTGTGAGCCCTGAGGGTGGGGAGGACATGGGGATGAAGCCATTCTCCCCCACACTTGGGTTCATGGCCTGCAGAACTCATGTGCTGGAAACACCTTCCCTAAAGCCATGTATTAATGCCTGATGGGTTTGTCAGGGTCTCACCAGCCCAGGCCGGCCTGGAACTCAGGGCAATCTCCTGTCTCAGCCTCCCAAGTGCTGGGCTGCTGGTGGTTCTTTAGAGCTGGGCTTTGGGAGGTGACCTGGACAGATGAGGTCAGTGCTGCCCCCAGTGTGTTCTCTAGGAGGCCCCATGCTGTGTCACTGTGCAGCAAGAAGCCCCCAAATCCCATGCTGACATGGAGCTCAATTGATCTATTCCTGCGACTCATGGTCATAGTGGCAGAGCAGCCTGGGGGCCTCGCCCCGAGCATGGAAGGCATCCCTGACGTGCACAGCTGGGCACTGACTCAGACCACACCCTGAACCCTGCTCCTCCTGGCCAGGTCCTGCAGGGCCCGGAAGCGGCCTCTGCCACACCACAGACACCAGCCCGACAGCCTCGTGCAGAGCTGGGAGGCTCACACTCACCAATTTTTTGTCCATTTTTGCTTTGATGTCTCTGGCGAGAGTGAAAAATGCCTGTGGGAAGAACGTGGTGTCACGGCCCCTGCAGGAGGTGGTGCGGCCCTCAGTGTCAGCTGGGGGGGAGGTATGTGCGGATAGCACCCTGCGTGGGCTCCCTCCTGGCCCCCATCCTTCCTGCTTCTGCCCACCTGCCACCTCTACACCCTGGGGTCGTGTACTGGCCACCTCCACGCCAGCGCCCTGGCAGGGACAGCCCTGGTACCTTGTGCGAAGGCACCACGGCCAATGGGGGCATTGCCCAGCTCGGTCCCCGGGGGCCCTTCCACCAGGTGGCACCTAACTGCTGTCCTTTGGCCCTGCGTCTCAGTGGGGCACACAGAGCCGAGCAGGTGTGGGCCTGGCCATGGAAGAGCACAGAGTTCAGGGTCCTGGGAGCCCAGGGAGCCAGGAGGGGGCGTGTCGGGGGCTACGGCCCAGGGCTGGTACAGCCTCAGGGAGGACAGGGACCCTGGGCACCTGGGGAGTGGCTGGGCTGACTCACGTTCTCCACGTTGATGTTGGCCTTGGCGCTGGTCTCCATGAACTTGATCCCGTAGTCAAGGGCCAGCTGTAAGGGACACAGGAAGCATGCTGAGCTGCTGTGCCCAGGACGTGAGTGCCCTGGGTGCCAGTGGTGGCAGGTGGGGCTGGCTCAGTGTAAGTGACTGGTCAGGGACCCCAGGGACCCTGTGCCATGAGCCCACCGTTCCCTTGGTTCTTATGGGGGCAGGGGACACGGGCAGGGCATGTGAGGGGCAGTTACCAAGGGAACAGCACAGAGAGGACGCAGTCAGGTACTGGCCAGGTGCTGTGGCTCAGCCCATCAGCCCAGCTCCCTGGGAGGCTGAGGCAGGAAGATCTCCTGGCTAAACCCAGCCTAAGCAGCTAAGTGAGACTCCCATCTCAAATAAAAAGGGCCAGGGACTTGGCTCAGTGTAGGGCCCAGAGCTCCAACCCCAGTACCAGAAAAATAAAGGTCACAGAGTACCCCAGTCTCGGCCTGCACAGCCTATGCCCACCTTCTCGCCCCGCTCCTTGGACACTTGTCTCTTGTCATTCACGTCGCACTTGTTCCCCAGGACCATTTTCTCCACATCAGCTGAGGCATGCTGCACCAGGAAGGGGAGTGGCTGGGTTACCACGTGTCGGGGCCCAAGCTGAGATCAGGCGCCTGCCTCCGGCAAACCCGCCACCCTGAGGATGAGGTGGCTCTGCAGCCACCAGGCAGCCAGGGGCCCCCCTGCTGTCCCTGGGGCACTCCCTCCTTAAGCTCAGTTCTGTGACCCCACGGCATGGCTTCCTGTCTGCCTGCGCCTGGGTTACTAGAACCCTTGCCTGGCCAGAGTGGCTGTCACAGCTCAGGTTAAGCTCCTGAGGTCCCACCTGTCCTGCACCAAAGCCCAATTGTGCTGCCCAGGAAACTGAGGTGAGGCTGGCCTTTCAGGGTGCAGGAGGACCAAGCTGGCCTGAGGGGGTGGGTCCAACTGCCCTGTGCCTTCCATAGCTGTTCCTGGCCCCCCCCTTCCTGCCCACATGGGCCAAGCTGCTTCCAGAACCTTCTCACCAGAGGCCCTAGCGCTGGCATCTGAGGACAGGGAGGGGGGACGCAGGGCTGCCTCACCTCCTCAATGTTCCGGATCCAGTTCCGGATGTTGTCGAAGGACTTCTCATTGGTGATGTCGTAGACCAACATGATGCCCTGTAAGGGACAGGGGACGCAGCTTGTGACAGGCCACTGCTCCCAGGTATGGAGGATGATGGCAGCGCCTCACCCCGGGGCCACCTTCCAGCCACCCACCCTTCCTGTCCCCTCCCTTCCATGCAGTGCCAGCAGCATGCTGGTGGCTGTCAATGTCCTGCCTGCTACCCCTTCCCTGTACATTGTGTCCCTGGGCCCTGCTGCCATGGGCCCTTCTGTCCCATCCCCCTCTTCCACCAGCTCCTGCAGCAGCAGGTAACTGCCCTCGGGCCCTGTGAGGCTGATGCTATCAGGAGCCCCGAGTGTGAGGGGTGACACAGGGCCCAGTGCTGTGGCTCCCCTAACCCAGGACTCCCAGAGCTGTGGGTCTGGGGCTCTGACCTCCCATGAGGACAAGGGATCCCCTGAGAACCACCGGAGGGATGCTGGTCACCCTGTACTGGGTTCTTCTGGGCAGCAGGTAACCATCTGCTTTTCAGTCCTCCAGCTGGGGACACAAAGCTAGGCTTTCTGTACCTGCGGGCCTGGGCCATGCCATGGTGGCAGTGACCACTGAGGGTGGCTGCAGCCTCACTGTCCCACCCACCTGCTGCCATTGGCCACACCAGCCTCAGGGCGCCTGACTGTGCTGGCCTGATGGCTAGCTGGGTTTTCAATTTTTTTTTGAGGTATTGGGGTTAGACTCAGGGAGCCCTAAGCTGTACCCTCAATTTTTTTTTCTGTCTTTTTGACACACAGTTTTGCTATGCAGTTCAGGCTGGCCTTGGGCTCACTTTGTAGCCTAGGCAGGTCTGGAACTTGTAATGATCTTCTTGCCTTTGCCTCCCAGTGCTGGGATAACAGGTTATGTGCTACCACGCCTAGTTCAAACATTTTTCTTTTTTTTTGGTACCAGGAATCAAACTCAGGACCTTGTACTTGCCAGGCAGGCGCTACCCCACTGCTACATCCCCTGCACTTTTCATGTTTTGAGACGGGATTTCAATATATTGCCCTGGTTGGGCTTGAATTTTGATTTTCCTGTCTCAGCTTCTTGTGTAGCTGGGATGTCAGACCCAGCTAGAATTTTCATTATTTAAACTGGAAAGGCCTCATGGTAGTGACTGCTGCCCAACCAGCAGTGCCCCACTTTGGTGCTGGCTGAGGACGTGGGCGCTAGGCCGAAGCCTCAGCTCCCGGCCACAGAGGGACAATAAGGGCATGACAGTGGGTGCCACGGCCAGGTATGAGACAGTGTGGGCTAAGGCTGAGGGGGACGAGATGGGATCTAGAGTGCATGCAGCCTCCCCTGGCACAGCCGGGTATGGGAGCTCAGGCTGCAGTTGGCATAGTGGGGCTCCTATTGGGGTCCCCAAGCTCTAAATACTTAATGGCTTCATTTGGCTCTGCCCAGCCACTGCCTGAGGCCCCCACATACCCAGGTCCAGGGGTGGGCCTGCAGCTGAGCTGGCCAGGTGAGCTCCAGAGATGGGGTGGCTGAGGCACCAGGAATGGGAGAAGTGACCACTGCCAAGGGGCTGTGTCAGTGCAGCCTGGGATCCCAGGACTCTGGGAGGCTGAAACAGGAGGACTGCAAGTTTGAACCCAGGTTGGGCAACTTAGCCAGATCCTGCCTCAATATAGAAAATAAAACCAAAAAGGACTGGAGATGGAGCCAGCTCAGTTCGAGGCCCTGAGTCCCATCACAGGAGAGAGCTGGGAGGGTACCCAGAGTCCTTGGCCGGCGTGAAGGAGTGTGAGGGGTGCCTGTGCCCTCCTTGGCTGCCTCCTGCACCCTGCTCGGCCCAGCCCAGAGCTGCTGGGGAAACAGCCTTGGGGTGACATGTAGTCTCCCAGTGACGTCACTGCTGCAGGCCTGGGTGATGATGGCTCCCTCGGGCTGAGCTCTGAGTGGATTCTGCAGGCCTGATGTGGCTGGGCCAGGTGAGCCTCCGAACCCCCACTAGCTCCCGGCCCGCCTGGACCCACTTCCTGTCCCCTGCAGTGTCTCTGCAGCTCGGGTGTGGGCAGCTCTGCCCACTGCCTCCAGGACCCTCTGCAGCGACGCCAACACAGCAGGGATGAGGATAGATGTGCATACCATGGCACCCCGATAGTAGGCCGTCGTAATCGTCCGAAACCGCTCTTGCCCGGCCGTGTCCCTGAACGGAGCAGGAAGGTGGGGTTAGTGACACTGGTGGCGAATGGTCACCCCAGAGCTCCCAGAGAAAGATGCCCCTTGCAGCAGGGCAACACTGTCTGTGGGGTGCAGCTGCAGGGACCTACATGGAAATGGGGACCCCTGGGTAGTGGATGAGCTGGGTACACTGAGAGCCGTGTGGGGGCGGGGAGTGTGTTCCAGCTCAATGTCTAGGTTTGGGGACAAGAAGGACCTTCCTTGCCTGTCTGATGGGGTTGTGTGAGGGAGACAAATTATGCCCAGCCCAGTGCCTAGCAGGGAGGACTCGTGTCCACCTGTCTTAGCCTCCCAAACAACAGGGATGAGTGGCAAGTGCATCATGGAGCCACACCTGGGCTTCAGACTGCTACTGCCCAGTCCAGTCCAGTGCTGACTGACTTGCTGACCCCTATGACAGGTGACATGCAGGGTCGCGTGGCCATTTCACTCTCAGCCATGGTCCCAGTTTCAGGACTGTGGACACCAGAGGAGAGAAGGGTGGAGAAGGGACAGTGTCACCTCGGCTGTCCAGGACAGGTGACGAGCACTTGGGCACACAGGCAGGCTGTGGTGGGGATGCCATACTGGAGGTGAATTCACTAGGTGACTCACTGGGCGGTTGGCAGAACCTGGCTGACTGCCAAGTGCTCCAGGACTCGGAAACAATTCTCTCTGCCAATGCTAGGAGGGGCATGTGCTAGGCAAGACTTTCCTATTTTATTTTCTGTCTTAAGGCTGGGTTTCCCTACACTGCCCAGGCTGGCTTTGAACCAGTGACCCTCCTGCCTCAGCCTCCCAGGTAGCTGGGAGGACGAGGAACACCACTGTGCCCAGTACAGCACGCGAGACTGCCTGGGCGTTAGGATGGATCTCAGTTTCAGGTCTGAGGTCAAGCTCAGGGACAGGCAGTGGCCCATGCCCCACTTCGGACATGAGTCTCACAATGCAGGAAGTGTGGCTTCCCAGGGACAAAAGAGGAAGTGTCATCAGACAGGGCTGTTCAGAAAGCAACTCCATCCAGTGCATCCTGGGGTCCCCACACCCCTCAGCACTACCAGAAAGAGCACTGCCCACGTCCACACCCGTGGCTGCTCGGCGTCTAAATCCGTGTGGCCCATGCTGGCTCAGGGCTGGGCACCAAGACGCAGGAGCTGCTGTCCCAGGAAGGGGGACCAGGCCTACACGCTAGCCAGGAGAGGGCGACACTCACCAAATCTGCAGTTTGATCCGCTTGCCATCGAGCTCTATGGTCCTAATTTTAAAGTCGATTCCTTGAAGAAAAAGCAAAACAACACATCGTGTCCACCCATGTCCCACGCCGCATCTGCGCAGGTCCTGCCACCTCAGCATCCAGCACACCCTGCACAGCTGAAGCAGCTGGAGGATCCTGACTCCTCACAGCAGGTGGAGGCTGAAGCCCAGTGAGGGGGCTGCAAGGGGGAAGGCAGCCAGGTAGAGACCCACTGGTGCCCTGGCTTCACCCTGCACCCCACTACCACCAGGGGGCCTCACTGTCTACAGCAGGCTGGCAGCCGGCCCCAGAGGATCTGTGCGGGACAGGCCTGTGCTTCCCACCACCCTGCACCCAGGGCACGGCCCACAATGCACAGCTGCACATGGGTCATGCCTTCTCCTGCCCCTATTTGCACCCCCCCACGGGACCCTGACCAGCAATGCACAGGGCACACAGGCCATGCCCTCTCCCGCTGCACCCCTGTTCTTCACTGCAGTTGGCCTCCGCCCTACCTGCCTGTGAATCACCCAGCTCAAAGGTCACCTTCTAAGAGGCCTTCCTGACTCACCAGCATCTCTCCTACGTACTGCTCTAACCCTCCTCGCCCAGGTGACTTTGAAGCTCTCCTCCATTTCACGGCTCCCCCACAACCCCCACAAATATAACCAAACTGTGTGGCCAGCTAATCTAGTGTATGCACCGAAAGACAAACAACTGATCACAGTGTGGCCCACCCAAGTGTGTGGTGGAATACCATGCAGCCTTTAAAAAGGAGCAGAGCACTGTCCAAAACCGTGAAGCGGAGAAGCCAGACCCAGGGTCCCACAGAACCAGGCCACACTGGAAATACCCAGTGCAGGAGGCCCACAGGCAGAAGCATGAGGCAGAGAGGGCCCCGGGGTTCTCGTCCACACAGTGGCAATGTTCCAAGCTGGTGGTGGATGCTGTGTGACTCTGACTCTACTGAAAGCTGCTGGACCGTGTACTTAAGTGGTGCCTTGAAAAGTAGGTGCACCTATGTCCAGGAAGTTATTTAAAAATAAAGCCCATGGTCTCCCTGCAGCAGCCTCCCCAGGACAGTGATGGGAGCTGCCCGTGTGCCCCTGGTCCTGCCCGCACACTGGCGCTGTACACAGCTGTCCCTGGGTGGAAGCTAAGGGATAGTTCTGGGGCCTCCTGAGGACTCCCCAGTGTGTGGACCTTCCAGTAAGAGGTGTGGTGGGGGACTTTAGTCATCTTGGGGCGACTTTGAACACTCAAAGCAACGAAGGTGCCCCATTGGTATCATCATAGTGCACTACTTAGGAGGGAATGACGGGGAAGTCTGTCCATGCTCAGCGGAAAAGAAACTGTTTAAAACAGTAATGGCTGAGCTCACAGATATAGTCCCACAAACACAGCCTCGGAGACAGAGGGGACACAGAGGCGAGGACTGCTCTGTGGACCAGGGGGTAAAAGGTGCCTCAGGGTAGATGGCCAAACCCGGTCCCCAACCTGAGTCCCGCCAGAGCCCTCTGGACCCAGGCTGGGGGTGATAATTTGGTCTGCAGTGACCTGCAGAGCTGTCCTGGGGACCAGTGGGGGTCACAGCCTACAGGTGGCTTTCGCCCAGTGGACACAGGCCCCAGGAGGCAGGGACTTGATGGGGTGACATGGGTGTCAGTGCCAGCAGCTAAGTCCATGGGGCCTGGTGGATCTGCCGGGTGGAAGCTGAACCTGGCCTTGCACCAAGCTCCTTCAGCCCTGGGACACCTTACTCCTGTCCCGTTCAGTCATCTCTGCGGCCAGCACGCCCACAGGGTGGTGAGAAGTACCCAGTGAAAGGACGGTAGGCAACCAGTACCCAGTGAGAAGTACCCAGTGAAAGGACGGTGCTGTTCGAGTGAAGGACTCTGATGAGTGTCATCCCTGTCACCAAAGCAATGAAGGCGGCCTCTGAGGAGGCAGTGGGGACAGTGCCAGACGTGGGAACCGATTCCAGGGTTGGCTCCAGGGCCAACTTCACACCCTGGACGATCAATGGAGCTGATGTGATGCACCCAGGCACCGATCCATAATGGAAACCAGTGCACACTCCGTGCCAGCTCGGGGTCCCCTGAGTGCATTCAGGATGGACTCCTGCAAAACCCCAGTGCCTGGGGACACATATGTTCTAAAGCCATTTCCACCAGCCTGGTTCCCCGCCATCACTCTGCCCCACATTCCTCCTAGGTTTTATGAATGCACCAGGTTTATACACACTTCATGAGGCTCAAGGATTAGGAGGCTGTGACTTCAAGGTCAAGGCAAATTAAACTTTCCAAGGGCTGAGGTATAGCTTGGCCGCACAACACCTGCCTGGCAAGTGAGAGGTCCTGAGTTTGATTCCTAGTACTACAACAACAACAACAACACAACTTTCCTAGAAGACAGAGGGCTGCAGGGGTGAGGGAAGAATGCTGGGCTGGACAAAAGATGCCTGGGTTCAAGTGCTGCCTCTACCTGCCCAGGGTGCCTGGGCCAAATTACAGGAGGGGGACTGGCCTGCCTGGAGCCTGGAAATGCTGGGGTAGGTTTTCTGGTCAAGAATTGCAAACCAAACCAAGGCCAACCCCTGAATGATCTCACTGGTGCCTGGTCGAGAGACACATCAGAGGGTGAGGAACTCAGGTTCAGGATGACAGAGTCACAGCCTGCCAGGAGCTGACACCACTTCCTGGTTGGTGGGCACTCCAGGGCTATCCCAAAGTCCGACCTTTGGGATGCTGCGTCTGGCCCAGGCAGATAGCGCTGCTCCTGCTCTGAAGATAGAAGGTTCAGAGAGGGGCACCCTTCGTGCAAGGGTGAACAGCAACCTGAAACCAGTCACAATGACTTCCAGCCTGACCCCCTCTACTTTACACAGGACATGAGATTGTTTCACCAAGTACAGGTCCCAAAAGAGGGCAAAGAGGAATTGACACATCGGCCTGCGCTGAGGGTGACGGATGACATGGACACCATACAGGAGCAGAGTGAAGCCCCTTCCCTGAGTTTTCTTGGGGACCCTTGCCTCACTCCTAGACTGTTCTGCTCCAACTCTTTCCTTGCAGACAGCGACTGTTTCTGTGGCCAGAGGAAAAGTTGGCTGTGCTCCTGTGGACATCAGATTGGAGACTAAGTAGCCCTCCCTGTCCAACCACAATGTAGGCTGGCCCTGCGGGAAGGAGCTGTCTGCAGTGGGACGGAGGATGTCCTGGGCCCTGTGATAGGGAAGTCGAGGCTGCCTGTGGCAGGAGCTAATTTAGTTTCTCCCCGAGGCTTTTATGTCGCCTCTGCTCGGGATGACAGGTCCCGGGGTGGGTAACTGTCACTCATCCTTGCTGTCACCATCCTTCTTAGAGGAAAAGTCACTCGTGGGGGAAGGCGACAGGGCCAGGGAAGAAGAGCTCAGACCCCAACACTCCAGAGTTAAGCGTAGCAGAGGCAGGGCTGGGTACACGCAAGGTTTCTCTGGGACGGCTGAGCCAAGTTTTGGGGTCAGCCACATCTGGGTTCTCCTCTTATCCTTGCCACCGCAAGCTGTGACCTTGGGGAGGTACCCCGCCTCCCCTGGGTCTCAGATTCCTCCCTGGGAGCTGGGCTCCTACCCCGCGCCAGCACGGAACCCGAGAGAGCACACAGGAGGCGCTCGCTGAGGTTCCCCCACTCCCCGGCCTCGGTTTCCCCTCCTGAACGCCAGGGACCCCGGAAGCAACGTTTCGCGGGCGGCCGGACCCTGGCGGGGCCACGCGCTCCCCCGCACCCGGGTCCGGCCTCGGTGTCCCCACAGCGAGGCCGCCCCGCTCCCCGCAGCCCCTCGGCCCTCTCCAACCCTAGCCCGCTACCTATGGTGGAGATGAAAGTGGAGTTGAAGGCGTCCTCGGAGAAGCGGAACAGGACACACGTCTTCCCCACCCCCGAGTCCCCGATGAGCAGCAGCTTGAACAGGTAATCGTAGGTCTTCGCCATATTACACTCTCTCCCAGACGGGAAGTGCGGCGGCTGCCTCGCCACTGGCCGCTCGCCCCGTCCATCAGCGCCGAGCCCGCCTCGCATTGGCCCGCGGCCCGTGGCGCGTCACTGAGGTGACGCCCGGCCCTGGGTCCCGCCCGCCGCACAGAGGTTTGGGGAAAGGGCAAACTGGGCTCCAAGCCGGAAGCAGCCCGAGCACACCGTCCATTGGCCGGCGCTCGGGATGGGGCGGTCTGTGATTGGCCAATGTTGAAGAGTCGGGGGCTTCAAATGGGGACGGTGGCGGGCGTGGTACTGTCGTCCCCGCCTTCTTTCCCCCAACTCTGGGGTGGCCCCGCCCCGCCTCCAGATGGGAGAGTGAGGGCGGGGATTGCCGCCAACTGCTCCGCCCGTCGGGGGTCTTGAGGGGCTGTCTGGCTCTTCGGCGCATGCGCGCCGCCAAGGCATTCGGTTTCGGCAGAGGGCGTACATGCGTGGAGGGTGGGTCTCTGGGCGCGGCCAGCCGGCCCGCGCAGTCGCAGCCGGCGCCGAGGCGAGAGCGGGAAGGGCGAGCGCGGGAAGGACGGCCGCGCTGTTGTGTGGAGGCTTCCGCGTCGTGCCGCGGAGGCCTAGGGAGAAGGGGCAGTCGTTGGTGTCAAAAGCAACCCGCAGGGTCCTGGTGCTGGCGCCCGGCCTCATCAAAGGAGCGACTTCGCCGCCGCCGCCGGCCGCGTCCTGAGGGGCCACCCGCCCGCCTGCGCCCCGTGAGCGGTGTCGGGGCCTCCTCGACCCCGGAGGTGCTAGGTTCCTAATGTTCGGGGCGCCGCCTTGGTGCCCGAAGGTCCCCCCCCCCCCCAAAAAAAAACAGAGTACTTACACTGTGGAGGCAGAGGCAGGAGGGTCGCAAGGTCGAGCCCAGCCTGAGCGATTTAGCAAGCCCCTGCCTCAAAAAATAACCAAAGGGCTGGGGACGTGGCTCATCGTGACGCCCCTGCCCGCGCACACAGGCACTAGGCCCTCCGCGGCCAGCCAGGTAGGTTACTTTTTTGTTTGGTGAAGAGACGACCGAGCCCCTTGGTTAAGTGACTCTCAGGTCCCGAAGTGGGAAGTTGGTTTTTTTTTTTTTGGACTCAGATCGCCAGGCTTCATAGGCCAAGGGGTGATGGCCACCGTTCTGGCCTTGCGGATGTGGCCGTTCAGGCTCAGGTGCTTTGGGCCATCAGTGAAGGTGGGCTGAAAGTCGACCGGCCTCTCCCCCTCCTGCCCTCAGCCGGGGCCTTCGATAACTTTCCTGCCTAACCTCTGTGGGGTTTGGTACTGTTGGCCACCTTCTCTGGAAATTCCTTTTCCTTGGTATTTGGCCCGTTTTAGACGCCTGTTTCTTTTCCCACCTCACTTCCCCCACGCTGAGTGGCTTGTCAGAGCCCTCTGCCGCCATTAGGGATTTCTGTTCCTCCTATAAACGGTGCACTTCCTCACGGTTTGCTGTCTCTGTTCTCACTTCTCTGGTGGCCTCACGCCTGTGGCTTTTGGCATCTCCGTGCCCAGATGCTGTTTGCTATCCATTTTCCCATGTTCCCCTGCTTTCTGGACATTTGTCTTTGGATTTGCCAAAGATAGTTCAAGCTCAGCATTTCGACAGCTCAGCTCATCTGTCCAGGTTCACTTTTCCTAACTCCTTTCCTGGTGAAGCCTGAGGCAGTAATGTTGGACACCTTGCCGAGATCTCTCTGATCCTGTTTCTTACAGAGATCCTGAATTTGATTCTTGCTTTTCCATCTTCATTGCTGTACTCCCATCTTCACATTTCTCCACTGGTCTCCCTGACCACCTATTTTCTCTAACCTAGATGCTGCCTAGCAGGGTGCTCACTGTAGTTTTATTTGTGGTCTCTCAGCGGGATTAAAAAAAAAAAATCTTTACCTTAGTGTACAATGTCCGTCACAATGTTTTGTAACCTCACACTTTTTTATAGTAAGTGCTGAGGCACAGGGATGACTAACACTTTATCCTGAGATTAGATTATAACCCAAGGTGGGTGGGTAGGAGAAAAGAGGTACATAAAGGAGGAACTTCAGTCTACAAGTGGTAGGGGAGTTAAGAGAAGGTATACTTTGGTATTCCCTGCACCTGCTATCTGAATACAGTGTTCGCTCCATATTGAATTAACAGGAAGTCTAATAATAGTTGATTACAGGAAATTGTTTGCACACTGCATTAACATTTTAAAGGGTTTCATTTCTCTTTCTGGTTCTTTACTTCCCCTCCCCAAGGTAAGATCTTGAAACCAAGTATCAGCAATTCCAGTAGTGAAACTGCAGTGGCTCTGACAGTCTCTTTAAATTCCTAGTCACCCAGCCAGCTCAAATTTAAGATCACTTTTTTTTTTTTTTGGTACTGGGGATCAAACTCACGACCTTGTGCTTGCCAGGTAGGCGCTTAAGCCACTGAACTAAATCCCCAGCCCCAAGATCACTTCTTTTAGACAGCAGTGCTTCCTTGTTCATCACTGAAACATTTTCAGTTTACCTTCCTGCGGGTTGTCTAGCTTCCAGAAACTCTAGCCCTTCCAGAAAATGAACACTGCGTGGCTTTTCCTAATGCATTGCTTTGTTTACTTCAGGTTTTCTGTGTTCTCCACTCTTGTCCAATTTAGGTTTTTGTGTGTGGACTCAGCCCTACCCTCCACCTTTTCCACTTCTGCTTTTTTTTTTTTTTAAAGTCAGGATTCAACCCAGGGCTTCATACATGTAAGGCAAGCACTTTACCACTGAGCTACATTCACTACTTTCTATTTTGTATGTACAGCACATATCCTTCCAGGCAGGTCTGGCATTTCCCAAACTCAGGCAGTGAAGACCATCTTCCTTGTTCTTACCATCAAAAAAATCCCACTCATTCTTCACAGCCTGGCTCAGGCAGGACTGGGGATGACAAGGGATAGGCTCTTTTGAGTTACTGAGGCCAAGTGCTCTCATCTGCAATATGGAGATCATAATTTTTCATCATGAAGCCATGGGACAAAACAAATATGTAACATTTAGTAAGTTCTTGGCACAGTTATTTTCTCATTGCATCCCATAAACATTTGTTGAACCAAAATGCATTGGATGTCCCTGCATATTTTAAAATTGACACAAATAGTAGTTTCTGTAAAAATTTATTTGACCAAAATGTAGAAAAAGTGATACTATTACATATGATACAGTTGCAAGGATCTAAAGAGTGTGGATTTTATTCAGTTGCACAATTCGCTAGTGTATCTCCTGGTAGTGTGATGCTTAATAAATAGGAGTGAAGGGCAGGCAACTCAAATAAGCTAGAATCGGGGTGGCTTTTAGTCAGACTTGTAAACTGGAGTTGGCCCCCACACTGCTGGGGAATATGGAATGTTTCAGCTCTGAGATGTTAACTGAGAAAGCGAAACTACAGCAAAACCAAGATGTGCAGCCCCTGCTTACAAAATTCTCCATATCCAGTTTAATCAGGAGTTTCTTGAACTTTTATTAATTTGGTCCCAAAGAAGGCATTCAAGTCCTAGATAAGCAAATCTTCCATTTGCCATTCCCTGAAGTGCAGAGATGAAGCTACACCAATTACTTTTTGATCTCTACTTTGTTGCCCGGGAGTTTTAATAGACAGCATTTCTTTTGCTCAGTTCATTGTTGGCCAGCAGTCCTGAATATGGCTGAGCTGGATAAGACTGAACACCACGTTCCTGCCAAGTGTGTGGCCTTACATCCAAAAAAACAAGCGTGGGCCACTGTTAAAGAAGACCACTCATCAGAGAACCACATGAGAATGAAGTGTGTGGAGGAGCATAGCATTGAGGATGTGTTCAGAAAAGAGTGAAGATTATGACCATTTCCCGGGCATTCTCATGCTGACGGCTGAGAGGATGTTTGTTCTACAGTTGGGTATGGAGAAGGGCCAGGATACTAGCTGTGGTTAATCTAGCTGTGGTTTATGACTTCCCACAATAGCCCTTTTTATTTGTTTGCTCAGGATGGAAAATTCCCATCATTTTAATGTGGTGGTCCCTAACCTGTTGCTCGGCCAATGGCGAACCAGAGGGTTTACATTCTTTTAGCATTTTAAATTCATTACAAGATATCAGAGTCTATGTCTTAAAAGTGTGGAGTTGACTATTTTCCTAGAAAGCAGACCTCAGTCTCAAGAGATTATGCTCAATATGAAATACCCTGCCTACCTTAGGAATAAATGCAACTTAAGGGTAAAAATAGAGCTGAAAAAGCCATTCAGAAAGAAAAAAAAGGGGGGGGGGAGAAGAAATTAGATTTAACTGGTGCCCAAAGCATCTCTGATATAAAATATTTGGTCACGTATTCATAATCAGCTTGACATTTCCAGCAAAGCAATAACAAAAGAAACTTCTTACAAGGCAAAAGAGACATGGAGCACTGGAGTTTCTGTTTGAACAGGACTCTTCTGTTTCTGGTTATATACAGTTAAGTTCATTTAGTGTCTGATCCAGTGTCTGATGTAAGCCCACGTTCTCTTCTTTGGCCTGGGCAAGTTTTTCTGTTGGGAATTAAGAGAGATGGGAAAAGTGAATAAGCATCTTTGCCAAACAGAAGAAAAAAAAAGTTTGTAAGATAAACTTCCATACTGACAAAGTGAAAGTCATACTAGAAAGTATTTTAATTCCAGCAGAACAAGATGGGATAATAGGGTCCAAGAACCAAAATTTAAAATCAGAACTGTTAGATAAGACATAGAATATCTTGTTAAACTGAATTTCAGATAAACCACAAATAATATTGCAACCCTAGTTGTGCCACTGAGGTAAGCCATTTAATTTTTCTAGGTCTTGGTTTTTCCTATTCTGTCAGGCTGCTATGACGAACAAATGAGAAATATTTTAGGAGATGCAAAGTGCTGCATACTGCACAAACTTAAGATTGTAGTAGCAATACGGGTGACAATAAAATTTCCCCCTAATGTCAGTTATTAGTCCCTGACTTTTTGATAGGAAAATGTGATCCCACAACCCATCTTTCCAAGGGAGCTTCTGGGAATGGCTGTTTCAACTCTAGGCATAACTGTGTCATCGTGTCTGTGTATCTATGGCAATTAGATCAGTGTCTGGTAAATGGAACATGGCTGAAATTCAGACCTGATTCTTTGCAGGCATGTGTTTCAATGATTGAGCTGATAAAAGAAACTAAAAACAAACACAAACAAAAAACAAAAACCCATGATAAAGCATGAGAGAGAACTGGTAAGGGATGGCAGATAAGAGACTAGGCCAAGAGTCATCAAAGTACTGGAGCAAAGTAAAACGCCTCAGAGCCTCATAAAATGATACAGTCAGCCTGAAGTTTTCAGAAAGACGCAAAACGAGATTGGAGAAGTTGGCTGCCTTTGTGTTATAACTGGAAGCTTTCATTGAAAAGGCACTTATAAGAAATCACTTGGCATATAATCCCAGCATTTGAGAGGCTGAAGCAGGGAGATCAGCACAAGTTCAAGGCCAGCTTGGGCTACATACTGAGTTCAAAACAAGCCTCAAGTGAGACCCTGTGAGATCCTGTCTCAAAAAGCAAACAAAACCAAGTGACCCGTACCTATGGAGTCTAAAGAGCTGTTCCGTAATGCTGTGAGCTGGGTTCTGTATCACCTCATCATCAAGTCTTCAATTTGTGAGGCTCACAGCTTTATTTCTGAGAAAAGCTAAGTGACTTGTTCAGGGTTGCTAGGATTCTAATGCAGCCATCTCACTACAAATCCTGAACTCACTTCTGCTCATCATCTGGATTCTCTGGCATCGATTGTGTTATTTTGCCTGAGACGAAGTAACTTTCCCTCAGAGTGTTAATTGACCTTGAGAATTGTGTCAGACTTACAGACTATCAACTCCACAGCACTAATCTCTCTAAATCACGTTCCATCTGGGTGGTTAGTTAGGTAGAATGACTGGATAGGCAGGGCTGGATAGTTATTTCAAAGGGTGGAGGCTACAGATGTCTGGAAAAAGTCCCAGAACAAACAGAACAGAAACCACCCCCTAGATAGGCTACAGTCATTCCAAGGGCATGTGTGAGGCACTGTGGGTAGTGCTTTATGCAACAGCTTACAGCAAATATGGTTGTTAGGGACTGGGCATGGAAAGATGTGGGTTGTTTAGGGGAAATGTATTTTGGAGGAATGAATAAAAAATTGGGAGTTTCTCATGTCAATTAAAAACAACCATCACAGGATGATGAAAAACAAGGTGCTGGGTGTGGTGGCACACACTTAATCCCAGCATTTGGGAGGCTAAGGCAGGATTTCAAGGTTAGCATTGAATATATAGTGAGTTTAAGGTCATTCTGAACTTTGTAGCAAGATTCTATCTCAAAATCAAATAAAAGACATAGTGACCAAAATTTGATCTAATTGGAGATTTCATACCATTTCTAAATTTGCTGAGCTGTGACTTGGACATCAAAATGTCAGTGTTCTGGGGATAAATTTGAAGTGGTGCTGGGTGGGCTGCAGGACAGAACTCAATGTTTTGAGTTTTAAATTGAAATCTGAATTATGTTGGACAAATCCATGAGTCTTGGGTCACTTTACACATGAATTTTGAACACCCACCAGACAACTTTATGCATTCTTACTAAACCAAAGACAGGCCCGGTGAATGTGAAGAGAGATAAATGATAAGTGTCTCTGGCCACTTTGTGTGGAATTTAGGGGGGAAAAAATCACTTTACTGCTTTGACATCATAACAGTTTTGACTCCCTTCCCCTGCTATGTTCTTGAATTCCTTATGCAGTTTTCTAAGGGCAGGGTATGGGGATGAATCTCCCTGGTGACTTCCTCCCAGGACTGAGAGCTGGATGCATGTCCCAGAAGCAGTGAAGATGTGAGGACCCCCTGCCCACTCCTCGAGTGTAACCGAGAAGACAGCTGAGAAAGGAATGATCATAGCTTGGAACTTCATTCAAGGGCAGCCTCACTAAAGACACAGGTTCTGCAGAGTTCATGAAGCTGCCCAAGAGATCTGGTGGGATGAGTCTCCACTGAAAACGATTTCCATTTAAGGAAAAGCTATTGGCACAGAAGCAGTTAGCTCTTGCCACACTGGGGAGCTCGTGCCAAACTGGCTCTGTCTTCATATCTTCAGACAAGGAGCAAGTGGGTATCATTTCCCCTTTTGTAACGAGTGCCTCCTTTGAGAGGAGACAAAGCCAATCATCCACTTCTGATACCAGTCACAGTCAGAGGCAGCAAGCAGAACACAGGAGACAGGGCGTGCAGATGAGGGCTGCCTGTCTTAATTTTAGTCGGTTATGGACACAGCAGAAAAAGGCTTGAAAGAGCAAACCAAAGGGCAGGAAATTAGCTCCCAGAACCCCCCAGGAGTGCTGACACCGCAAGGAGAAGGCACCTAGGGTGGCACCCCACAGCCTCTCGGAGAGGTCATGTCTCTGCAGGTCGTGAGCATGGTCCAGCTCCTCACTGACAGCTTTGTACCTGAGTTTCAGAGTGTACAGCTTGCGTCTAGAGGGCGGAGGTCCCCAGGGGGAGAGTTGAGGACAGGTACAGGGAGCACTGAATGGAGAGTCACAGATGAGCAACCAGAGGAAGAAAGTGAGAGTTGGGCGTGGTGGCACATGCCTGTAATCTCAGCATGTGGGAGGCTGAGGCAGGAGGATCGCTGAGTTCAAGGCCAGCCTGCACTACGTAGTGAGACCCTGTCTCAAAAAAAAAAAAAAAAAAAAAAAAAGAACCCAAAGCATGAACTAGGAGAAAGTGTGTTATATGTACAACAAATGAAAACAAAAAAGGATCGATGGAGTGAATTCTAGGTGGTTTGTGATACTGCAAGTCATTAGCTGTCATGAACCTCTAAAGGCATGGTGACCAGAAGTGGCCAGAGCTTCCCCCTACCTTCTCCTGGCCCTGATTATTTCTGACTTCCCATGCTGTCACTCGATTTAAAGGCTATAGTTAGGAATTAGGGCAGCTTCCCTTATATGGAAGCTTTACTTCCCAATGCAAACACAGTGCACGGTGTGAGGAATGAGTTTTGCACCCTTTCTGGGTGAGACAGGCAGGCTGGGAGATTTCATTCTAACCCCAAGTTTCTGGAATTTCCGGACGATATCAAGAAAAACATAGGGCAGAATGTTTATAATTGGAACACTTCAGGAAACGCTGGCTTGTGTGGGGCACCAACCAGACTCCCAGAAGCATCTTAAATTCCTCTTGTCTCTACACTGCCTTTGTCCATTTTTTCACCCTGTGATAAGCTCCCAGCTCTGAGCCTTGTAACAATGCAGGGCATCTCTGAAATGAGCAAGCTGAGGGGAATGCTGCAGATTTCCTCACTCTACAGTCTACTTTTCTCGGGCAGACAAAGCCCAACTCACCCCCACCCTGTGACTGCCATACCAGGGGAGGTGACAGACAGACACACAGACAGACACACTTTTCATACCTTCCAGGTCGTCAATGGTCTTTTCCAGCTTTGAAACCGTTCTCTCTGCGAATTCAGCACGGGTCTCCGCCTGGAGAGAGACAGGCAGTGCCTGGGCCCAGGTCCGACGCTGCCACCGCCAGCCCCAGGTGACTCATCCGCTGGGTGTGACCCACTCACCTCTTTCAGTTTGTCGGACAGAAGTTTGATTTCTTCTTCATACTTATCCTCCTTCTCAGAATACTGTGGGAGGAACCAGAACGAGGCTTTAGAACAGGGAGAAGGGTGTGGACTTAGCTCAGCGGCGCAGCGCCAGTTCGGCAAGCGTGGAGTCTAAGTTCAATTCCCGGTGCCACAAAAACGAAAACAAAAAGTGAGGAATAAAAAGCACAGGAGGCAGCAGAGCAATGGTTCCCGAAGATGTGTGTTCCAAGCACTGACTCGGGGCTCTGCGGTGCTGAGTGGCGATGTGTACCTCGGATTTCTGGTCCTTGCCACCCCTCTCCAAGGTGCCCACCGCCTCTGAACGCGTGGTGCCCTCCCGCCTTCCAGCACTTGTCCATGACCGTGCTCCTCAGCATGGCCTGTCCCTGTCCCCATGACCATCTGTCAGATAGTGCATTGGTCTCTGAAGCCTCATCCCAGGTCACCCTTGCAGACAACTGCAAGCTGTGCGCTGTAGGCACCACGCCTGCTGCTGGACAGCAAAGGGATAGTGGAAGGCTCAGTTCTTTGTCTCGGCTCACATGGCTCTTAGGTGACAAAGCTGTAATGACACTGTGGAGCCAGACCCTGGTATTTGGAATTTTGTGCTTCTAGCTATCATCACATAGGTGGCTGTTTTCTAAAAAAACAACCCCCACCAGCGCTGGGGATGGAGCCCAGTGCCTTGCAAGGGGCACCCATGTGCTCTACCACCGAGCCACACTGCCTTGTCCTAGGGCTATATGTGACATGCACTCTGAGATGATGTCTGTTCATTCCTTATCCTTGGACCCAAAGAGCACTGAGCTCCGTGCTGCCACAGGGGCACTGCTAGCAAGGAATGCACGACACTGGTCATGATAAATGCCACAGGGCTGGGGCTGGGCACACTTGCTCAGCATGCATGAACGCTAGGTTCTGCTTCCAGTACCCAAAATAAGTATGATAATAACAGGAAGAACAGACGGGTCTGCCCCAGAGAGCCTTTGGAAGGTCCTTTCCTGCAGGAGGAATCAGGGAAGGCTCTCTGAAGGAGGGAAGGGTCAGCAGAAGCATGAAGAATGGACACAGGATTCTCCAGCAACGGGACATGGGACGGCCACACCAAGCTGAGTGAGCAGCAGGTGCAAAGAGTGAGATGATAGAAGGCCGGCACTCCTGTAATCCCAGCACTTGGGAGGCTGAGGCAGGAGGATCTCCATAAGCTGGAGGCCTGCCTGGGATATACAATGAAACTCTGCCTAACCCCACCCCAAACAAAAACAAAAACAAAAAAACAGCCAAAGAAACAAAAAATTAAAGACTGAGGTGACAGAGAACGTGGGCTGCCTCAAGTTCCAGTGCCCCTGGTGGCGGTGATGGAGAAAGAAGAGGGAGTGAAACTGGAGAATTCGTGGGTCCACAGAAGAGTGGATGTGGTTCCCGAGGTGGTTCTTTCCTGGAGTAACTGCTTCAACCTGGGCAAGCCAGCTCTAGCCCTGTGAAGGCATTTCTGGAAGAACCGAGGGCTACGGGTGAGAGTGACACTCTGCACCCTAATAGGAGCCCAGCCGTGTGGTCAGTGTGCGTCTCCATCCTCATGAAGCAGCAATGAGAGACGGTGCTAAAAGGACTGGTGGTGGATCACACTGGTAATACCAGCTACTCAGGAGGCTGAGACAAAGAGAGCCACAAATTTGAGACCAGCCTGGGGAACTTAGAACCAGTCTCAAAAAAGGGGTGGGGGCTGGGCATGGTGATGCACACCTGTAAAGGCAGGGAGGCTGAGGCAGGAAAATAGCTGTGAATTCAAGATCAGCCTGAACTGCATAGTGAAACCCTGTCTCAGACAAAAACAAACACACATACACACAAAGAAAAGAAAAGAAAAGAAAAAAAAGAAAATTCCAAAGTGCAAAAAAAGGGTGGAGGCTATAGCTCAGTGGTGGAGCACGTGCCTAGCACAGGTAAGGTCCTAGGTTCAGTCACACATTGAAAAAAAAGGTGCTAAGACCCCATGGAAAGGGTTGCCTGAGCCTTTGTAAGAAATCCAGCCACTGGTCATAGGGCACCAGCGCTACTGTTAACAAACAGGGTCAGATTCCTGATACCCTGGGTTCTGAGTAACCTGGCCGAAGGAAAGAACAAAGTCCAGCAGGTCTCCCAGCCACTGGAGCTAAGCACCAACCTTCTCAGATGCAGCCTCCAGTGACTTCAGGTTGTTGGTGACATTCTTGAGTTCTTCCTCCAGGTCACCGCATTTTCTGCACAAAGACAGAGGATCTGTGTCTCTTATCTCCCCTTACAGCAGGCAGTTCCCCTAAAGGAAAATGTCTGCAAAAGGAGCTGCTGCTGCCCAGGGCCTCCAAGAGGAATGTGGGAAAAATGTTAATGTGTTTTTCTGAGATGTCATGTTGTGTACTTAGCAAATCCCTCTCATACCAGACTGAGGCAAGGCAGGCCCAGAGCACTTGGAAAGTTTGCGAGTGCTCCTGGACTCTCGCCAAGGGAGAGGCAGCAGGGACCTGGGGAATCTGTGATGGACGAGGACACATCCAGAACGGGTAGGAGTGAGACCGAGTACAGGAGGCCGGCAGACAGCAAGCAGAGTGATTCACAGCAGACACTCCAGTCACAGTCCTGTGAAACCAGATCGCTCTTGGCACTGCGGGGTGCTCTGTGGAGCTGGATTCCTCATCCAAGGCCAAGGAAAGAGGGGTTTTGTTTGTTGGAGCTTGTAGGATTCTGGTTCAGCTCGCCCCACGCCCCTAAGAATGTCATGGCCCAGCACTGACATGCGTCAGGGCATTGCAACACCAAAAGGGCAGCCTGCCTTGCACTGACCGTTGGGTGGTTAAGCAGGCCCAGCCTGTCAGGCGTGAAGGGGCTCGCCTGTAATCCTGGCTGCTCCAGTGGTGGAGGCAGGAGTATCACAAGTTTGAGCCCAGCTTGGGCAACTTGGACTTTCCCTTTTTTGAGACAGGGTCTCACTATGCAGTTCAGGCTGGCCTAGAATTCCTGCTTCAGCCTCCCAAGAGCTGGGACTAGGGCATGCGTCACCACGTCTGGCCCATTTGCCCTGCTGAGCAGAGGCCCTGGCCAGTTAGTCCCTGACCCATGCCCTCCTCCACCCTGGGAGTGAGCTGGGGCCCCACTTGGTCCTGTTCTGCCACTCACAGTTCAGACACCTCTGCACGCTCCTCTGCCCGCTCCAGCTCGCCCTCCAGGATTACCAATTTACGTGCCACCTGCAGAGACAGGAAGGCCCAGCCGAGGTGACTCCCACCACCCAGCATCATGCTGCTAGGATGCCATCCCTGGGCAGACAACACTGCCACGCCCATACCACGGGCACCTCCTGTGGGTCCCTCAGCTCAGAGCCAGGGGCTGGGGGTAATCAGGACCAGAAGTCCTTTCTTCAGGCCCCAGGAGTGAGGCAGAAGAGGGACAGAGATGGCACCAAGGACCAGTGCTTGCCAAGCTGGGCCTCAGCACCCAGTGGAAGGACGCTGTGGGCGCTGCTCAGCTGGTTTCCCCCAGGTCAGACAAGCAGCAATGCCTTGTGGCACCAAGCAAGATGGCTTCCGGGCCCAGGCTTTCTTGAAAAACAGCTGTGCCCGTCGGACAGCTGATCCAGCAAGGCTCCCTCTGGGCTGCCTCCGGGGCCCTCCCTATGAGCAGCTGCATTTCCTGTGTCCCGCTGCTGGCCTCCGCCCGCCCTGCTCACCTCCTCGTATTTGCGGTCAGCCTCCTCGGCGATGTGCTTGGCCTCCTTGAGCTGCAGCTCCTGGATCTCCATCTTCTCCTCGTCCTTCATGGCCCGGTTCTCTATCACCTTCATCCCCCTGCAGAGAGCATGCCTGTCACCAGCCCTGTGTGTCCACAGATGGCCTCCCAGCTCCTCCGAGAGCGGTCACCATTCCAGGTTGCACCCATGGAGTGGGCTATGGCCACCACTGCACGGATGGGGAAACCGGGGCAGGAAAGGGTAACTTAGTGGCCTAACCCCAGTGGTCTGGAACGGTGGTGGATTCTACTGTGGTGGGGCCTATACAGGGTCACAAAGGTGTCTTACAAGAGGTGACAGTCACCAGGGGCTTATGCAAGGGCAAGGAGAAAGCCCAGCTGGCCACAGAGCAGTCCCCCAGGGAAGGGCACAGTGGTCAGGCTGCCAGGCCATGGTGCAGAGGCAGGCACTTGTGTCAAGGGGAGAGGACACTGGAGGGTTTTACAGAAAAGAAGGATGGGATGGACTTGAGCGGGAAAAGCAGGCCAGGGGTCAGGGGAGGCTTGTACCTCCCTAATCTGAGAGCCGGAAGTCCTCAGAAGTCCCAAGCCAGGAGTGTGTGTGTGTGTGTGTGGGGGGGGCACTGGAGACAGAGCCCAGGGCCTCACCCATGCTCGGTGTGTTGTACCACTTGGCTACATCTCCAACCCAAGCTTCCAGGTGCCCCACAAGTAGAAAACTTCACACCTGACTCCTCGTGGTAGGTTGCCATCAAAACACAGCGAAAATACCCTACGTCACTACCTTGAGGGCAATACATCTGTATAAGGTATATGTGCAACAAATGAATTTGTCATTTAAACTCGGGTCCCACCCCAAAGGGCTGCTCATTATAGACTATGTAAATATATCCAAAATTGGAAGAAAAAACCCAGTCCTGAGTACTGGTAGTGGTGGGGTTTAACTCTAGACCCTCCAGCTGCAAGCACAGAATTCTACTGAGACATAGCAGTCTCTGGCAAGGGCCTCTGGCGTTATGACGCGATCAGGTAAGTGGCCTGCCCAAGCTGCCTTAGCCTGTCACCACGGAGGTCCCCTGAAGCAAGACTTCCAGCCAGGCTGGTCTGACTGCAAGCGAGAGCACCAGTTGACCCAGGCCCCAGGCCAATGGGATCCTTGCAGCACCCCAGTGGCTTCCTGAGCTGCCATCTCATCTCTCCGAGAAGGGACCAGGACAGCTGAAGTGGGCACCATTTCCTCCACCCCACTTGAGAAACTCAATCTCGGGAGTCTGCTGTTCTGCCCAACACAGTGTCTGCTCTATGGGTGCAGCCACACAGGCAGGACTCAATCCTCAGGGGGGTTCACTCGGGAAACCTCCTGTGAATGGGTTGAGCCAGAACTCTGGGGCGCCAGGGACGAGTGCAGTGACCCCTGGCCCGGCCCACACTATCGCCACACAAGAAGCCCATTTACCACCAGAGGCCGACGTTTCTGTGCGACACAATCTCCCCTCAGTCCTCCAGAGCCACAGTGGCCGGAGGACAATTTGGCCCCCAGGGACAGGGCACCCGGTAGAGACCCAATTCCAGTGTGAATGTCATTTGGGTTACAAGTACCCGGACAGTGCTGCCTGGCAGACATCCCATATGTAGCTGTCACCACCTGAGAGCCTGCAGCATGCCTGGCGCCACTGATGGTTTCTCAGCAGATGGCCGACCTCAGCTTCCGCTCCCTTCCCCTTTTACTTCCTGTGCTGGGAACTGACCCCAGGGCCTTTGCAATGATCCGCATACACCGTAGACCTCTTTTTAGTTTTTAGACAAGTTCCCACTAAGTCACTACGTTGCCCAGGTTGGGTTCAAACGTGTCATCTTCCTGCCTCGGCCTCTCAGAATGCTGGGGATTACAAGTGTGAGCCACCGCACCCGGCTCATTTCCCTTTTTACATGTTGCCCTGAGAACTGTGAAGGACGCAGTGAGAAGCACCTCCCAGAAGACAGCACTCGCCAAACTGACCACTGTAGGCACCACACTTATGATCTTTCCGCCCATTTTTTGCCCTTCTCTGCAGTCTGAGACCCAGTCTGACCCCTAGCTTCCCAGGAGCCATTAATGCAGTCTTGGGCTCAGGACCTTACCTCTCGCTCTCATCTGCGGCCTTTTCTGCCTCCTCCAGCTTCTGCAGGGCTGTGGCCAGTCGCTCCTGAGCCCGGTCCAGCTCCTCCTCCACAAGCTGGATGCGTCGGTTGAGAGCGGCCACATCTCCTTCGGCCTGGAGGGGTCGGAGGCGCGGGCAGGTTAAGGGGGAACAGGTGGGGCTGCACCAAGAGCTCCTGCCGCCCTGCTAAGGACCCCCCAAACCCCCTAGGTGGGAGGAATTCGCACAATCCTCTCTGCAGTGAGTACCAAGTTCAGGATGATCTTCGAGGCCTGCAAACCTTGGGGACACCTGCCATTCCACTGTGAGCTGGCGGTGTCAAAACAGCAGACGCAAATTTGTGCATGCCTGTCACACACATCATTGAGAGTGATAGAAGTGGCAGGAATCAAAGGGGGAGCTGCCACGTGCTCTGTCAGGAAGGTGCAGCCTTTCTAGCAACTCCCTTCAGGCAGGCTGCTGGGACAGGTCCACAGCTATACTCCGAGCTCCCCCAGGGGCGCCTGTCTTTAGCCTTCACATCTGCGCCTATACATCTCAGTGGCTGCATGATGCTCACAATGGATGCCTAGGCACTGATCATCAGCACCCACAGCTGGGCAGAGCAGTGGAGGGACGGGTCCCCACTGCTGACTGAGAAGCAATGAGACAAAAATGGGGCAAGAAAGGAAAGGATGCTTGGCCACAGGCCAGCAAGATGCCCAAATACTGTTGCTTGGCTTTTTGGTTTTGGAGGAGGAAGCCGGGGCCTTCTCCATGCTAGGCCAGTACTCTAGACAGGCTCTTGCCAAGTTGGCCAGGCTGGCCACATCTCCTTCGACCTGGAGGGGTCGAACCCTCCTGCAACCCTCCTGCCTCAGCCTCCCAAGCAGCTGGGATTCCAGGGTGTAGCACACCTGACTTTCATTGGCTTTTCAAGGTGTTTTCACCTATAAGGGAGGAAGTGTGGTTGAGCATGTACAAAGTCACACAGTGCCTCAGTCACACAGTGCTGGGTCAGCTTCTGGGCTTGGCCATTGGGGCAGGAGCATAGTCGCCCCAGCCTTCCTCTCACAGCCTGGTGGCGTCCACTGCTGCCTTCCTACCCACTGTGCGTGGCTCACCCCGGCATGTGGGGAGGACCATGCAAGGGGAACCTCATACAACACTACTTTACATGCGTTTTCATGCAACTCAGATGAGGATGATGCATGCTGTTTCGGTGCAGTAGTTTGCTGAGTGACTTACAGCTGGAAAGGCCCAGTGTGTGAGCCCTACCCAACCCGAGGCTCTTCCTCAAACCCTGAAGAGGCCTGAGAAGCCAGAACTCAGGGCAGCCACCTCGGGAAGGGACAACAGGGGATCAAGGGGGAAGTACAGGAGCAAGGGAGGCGTGCCGCCCTCTTCCCACCAGGACAGACAGGACCCCGGAAGTGGACGGCTGTAATCAGTGGGAAGCAGACCTTCTGCGGCAAGTTTACACAGCAGAAAGAAAGTACTTAAATGAGTAGATAATCATGGCTCAGAGACACAAAATCAGGAAGATTCCTTAGCCCCAGGTCCTAGAAGCCTACAGAGCAGATACCACCTCCCCTCAAAAACAGGCAGAGGCCTGGTGAGCACTGTTGATAGGATGTGCTAGGAGATGTCACTCCCCCAGGGCGCAGCAGTGATCCCAGCACTCAAGAGGGCTGAGGCTGAGGCTGGAGGATCCTAGTAAGTTTGAGGCCAGCCTGGGCCACATGGTAAGACCCTGCCTAAAAAAACACAAAAACAAAAAAAAAAACCCTAAAAAATTGTCAATACTTCTAAATAACCAGACGCCTTTTTTCTTTGCAGCACTGGGGACCTTGTGCGTGCTGGGTGAGTGCTGATCACTGAGTTGGGACCCCTCAAACCCAGGGCACCTCTTTTTAATGGCAGGAACCTCAACTTTTCTAATCTTCAGTGCCTGGGACAGGAGGCCGCTGTTTTCTTCCATAGTTTTTTTATGTTTTTTAAAGCAGAGTCACAAAATTGTGCAATGAACATCACCATCTAATTCCAGAACAGTTTCATCACCCAGAGAATCCAGTACCTGTCAGCAGGCAAGTAACTGCTTTAGAAAAATCATACAGAGATGCTAGATTTATGAGTCGTCTCAAAAAGAAAAAAAAAAGCAAGCAGCCCCTGATGTGGCAAATAGTGACTCCTAGCAACCACGTTTTCATGTAAATGTGGAAACTGCACCCACACAGGCATATATGTATTTCTGAAAAACTGCCAGTCACTCGAAGAGTCATTCCGGGCTCCACCCCTTCCTGCAATCAAAGCCTTCCACAGGCTACAAAGGATTTTCCTTATAAGGTAAAAGAGGCTTGCTAGATACATGTGGCAAAGGAACAGGAAGATGTCGGTTAATCACACAAAAATCTAAACGAAACCAGCTGTTGGGAGGCAGGCCCAGAAGTCTGCCACACGCCCGGTGCTCTCTGCGAGACGCTCCGATCAGAGAGGGATTTTTTTTTTTCCTTTCCTCGCCCTCGAATCACCTTAAGCCCGGACCAAGAGGTGCGCGCGCTGTACAGGGAACTTTTCGAGCAACCCCAAACTCTGCAAAAGGCATCCTTCTCCTTCCCACTGGACAGGCCACTCCCTGAGTGCTGGCTGTCGACTGAGGGCCATCTGGGAGTTGGCTGTCCTCCTGCGAGCTGCCTTGGGGTGAGGTAGGAGGGTTAGGCCGTCTGAGTGCCAAAGAGGCCAGACAGCTACTGTCCGGGCTGACAGGGCTTTGAACCTCCTCAGCTAGGCGCAGCGGTCTGTGCAGGACCAAGCTCGCCAGGCAGGCCATCTCCAGGGCTGTCCAGCGAAGACAGACCCCAGACGTGTCCCTGTGTGCACCGTCGGCGGTTACAGCCAGGCAGCGAGCCTCTCGGTCGGCGCCCGGGTCCCAGCGCTACCGCTTCGTGTCCTCCACGCGCACTGCCTGGTCTCTGAGTCCCTGCGCTCCCCCTAGGTCCCGCACCCCATCACAGAGCACGGGAGACCCGCAGTGCTAATCACACGGCACCCCTCTATCAGCGCGCCTCTGGCCTCCACGAGACTGTGAACTTCCCGGCTGGGGGAAGGGAGAGGAGCGCGAGCTGAACGCCCACGGCCACGGTCACAGGCAGCCGGGACGCGCGCGGTACGCGACGGGGCAGAATCGCTCGTCAAGCTCCAAGCCGCCGCCCCAGGCCGGCGTGGGTGCGGGGAGCCGATGGCTAGGCCCCCACTGGGCCCCGGCCGCACTTCCGCCCCCCGCCCGGCGCGGACACGTCGCCGCCGCCGCGCCCCGGACTGGCCGGCTAGGAAAGTTAAGGCGACAAAGCGCGACGCGATGCGACGCCCCCGCCCCGCGCCCGAGCGGAGCCGGCCGGGCTCTCCCAGGACAATGGGCACCTTCTCGGGCCCCGAGGTCCCGCCGGCGCAGGGACAACGGCGGGGAGCAGGCGCGGGATAAGGAGGCCGGAGGCCGGGTCCCAGGTCCCGGTCCCGGGTCCCAAGGCGCGGGGGGCGCGGGGCAGCGGTGACAGCGGGAGCCTCACTTTCTCGCGGCGCTCGCGCTCGCCATCCAGCTCGCGCTGCAGGCCCTGCGCGCGGTCCTCCGCGTCGTCCGCCTGCTGCTGCAGCGCCTGGATCTTGCGCTTCACCGCCTCCAGTGAGTTGAGCCCGGCCATGGCGCGCGGGCGCTCGGTCTGCGACTCGGCCCAAGCTGCGCTGAGTCCCGCTCGCTGTCCGCCCCGCCCCTCCCCGCCCGGGCCGTGAGGTCACCGCTCGCGACGTCACAGCCCGCCGGGGTGGGCGGGACCCGGCCGGCCGCGACTGGTTCGGAGCCCGCGGCCCGCGCTCATGGCTGCCGCGGCTTTGTCCTCCTCGAGCTTCGGCTCCTCCTGCGCCTCCTGCAGGACCTCGGCGTGCCCGGCCAGCTCGGCCTCGGCGCCTCAGCACTGCAGGTGCGTCAGCTCCGCCTCTGCCTGGGACGGCCTCAGTTTACCTCTCTGTGCAACAGCGGCGACCTCGGCGCCGCCACCCCTACATCCTCTCCCCGGGGTTGGGACTGCTGTGCCACCAAGCAGTGGGGTCCCCGATAGTCCTGGGGAGCCCACGACAGCTTTTGGGGAACGGGAGTCCCGCGAGTCTGCAAGGAGCACTGCACACTCGAGGACTGCGCTTCAGTCAGGTGGCGCCATTTCCCGGTCCCGCCGGTGCCCCTCGCCCGGCGCCTGCCTGGAGCCTGCGGTGGCTGAGCCCCGTGGCACGCCGGGCTTCTTGGCTTTGCTAACGAAAACCCTGTGCACACATTTGCGGCGTGTTCCTTGTCATTAAAATGTCCTCGAGTTTTCAGTCCATGTTTCTGCTGCGAGCCCTCTCACCCCGCTGGAGTAGCTCGGGGCCGTGGGGCGCAGACCGCAGACGCTCAGTGCGCCAGGAAGAAGCCTGATAGGAAACCAGCCCTGCCCCCACGCACCCAGACCACCTCCTGCGCCCCTGGGACTCAGGTTCCCTGCTTGGCCCTGCCTTGGTGTCCCGCTGCCCTCTCCTCGCAGCCTGGGCCCAGGAGCGGCTGCGCGGTGTCCCGGGCCTCCAGACCATCAGACCATGCTGTCTCGCTGCCCCTCTGCGTGTGTGTGTGTGTGTGTGTGTGTGTGTGTGCGCGCGCGTGCGTTGTATTATACTAGTGTAGCCTAGTCTTCTCCCTGAGGTGCCCAGGATAGACCCCCAGGCAAGCGCTCACCCTGGAGGGTGCCCCCTGCCCTCTTCTGCTCTTGTAACATTTTACTTTGAGACAGCATCTCACCATGTTGCCCAGTCTGGGCTTGGATTGCAGCCTCCTGCCTCAGCCTCCCAAGCAGCAGGGGTGACAGGCGTAGCTGGGATGACAAGCCGTATGCCACCAAGCCTGGCTGGGAGCAGGTTCCTACAGGGGCCCTGCCCCAAGGGCGTGCCTTCCTGACCATTTCCTCTGCAGCTTGCTGTGTCCTGCAGGGTCCCTAGCTGGGGACATCAGGGCTGGTGGCTCTTCAGGGCCTCCGGGATCTCACTGGGAGGCAGGAAGTCTAAAGCCTGACTCCAGATCCCCACTGTGTGAACCTTGCCTCTGGCCTCAGTTCCCCCACCTGGAGAATGGCCCACAGCTCCCCGAGTGGGCCAGCAGCTGCTTTTGAGCTTCTCCCCTGACCGATACTTTAAAATGCTCAAACTTGTAATCCCAGCACTCCAGGAGGCTGAGGCAGAAGGATGGAAAGTTCAAACCCAGTCTGGGCAACTTTGTGAGACCCTGTTTCAAAATTTAAGAAAATAAAAATAAAGGGCTGGGAATGCAGCTCTGTGGAAAGGCCCTCCAGTACAGCCAAAGAAAAAGAAAAAAGTAAAATACACCAGGCTCGTTTCAGTGACTGTCTGAAGTCTTGTTCCAGAAGGGTAAACTGAGTCCCCAGAAGGGAAAGGACTGGCCTGGGGACAGATGGGGTTTGAATCCTTGTGTCCTGAAGCAAATCCTGAGTTTGGGGGTAGGGCCCTGTGGCGCTGGGTGGAACGCCCCCGGGGTCTCCTGGTCCCTGCCCCGCTAGCCCCTGAGGTGCTGTCCCCACCTGGCCTGGGAGCACTGTAGGAAGTTTGTTGAGTGAATCAGTGACAGCAGCCTTGGTATGAGTGGTATGAATAACAGAACTGACTTGTGACCAGTCTCTTTTTTTCCGTTCATCCCACACACGAAGCCTGCTTGGCATGTGGCCTCGGTTTCCCTGCCCGTCGAGTGCCAGGAGGGTCGTGGCACACATGCTGTTTCATTCCCCATTCGTGGGTCCCCTGGGCATGCTGAGGCAGGACTTGAGGTCAGAGGCTAGGGCAGTGGATGCCACTGTCTGGGGGAGGGGACGGAAGGAAGTGGCCAGCTGGGCCTGTCCGCCCTGCCCCCGCCCCAGGCGGGGAACAGGGACTCTGCTTCTGGTCCCTGCAGGCTGCTTTTTGTGGCAGCGGTGTCGCTATAGGTAGATCGAGTCCCGGGGGAGCGACCGTCAGCCAGTGCGGTTGAGGCTCTGGGGCTCTGGGACCTCCGGCTTGATGCTTGGTCACCAGAAAGTACCAAAGAGCCTGGATCTCTGCCCATGTCTCCCCTGGCAGCAGCTTAGTTAAAAAAAAAAAAAGAAAAAGAAAAATCCAACTGGGAGGCGGGGGTGTCGGGGGAGCCGGGGGCTGGAGGCTTCCTTCCCTTTGGAGCTTGTGCTTCCTTGGGGGATGAAGCCATACCGGTCACTCACATCTTAGTGAGAATTAGAGCTGTAAACTTGCTCATCTCTGCTCCCTGGCTAGGCGCTTCACCATGAGGGAGGATGACAGAAAGGAGCAGGCAGTCCAGGGCCTGGCACGGGCAGGAGGAGGGGCGTCGGTGGCAGGGAGCAGCGGGCGAGCTGGCTGACATCATAGGACACTGGGGGCGGGAGGGCCGTCTGGGAAGGGGTGCAGGGCAGGAAATGACCCCCCACTTGGTGAGCACCATGCGTGCTGACAGTCTGGTGCAGGGAGTGACTGAGCTGTGACAGCACGGAGCTGCACCCCTGGGTTCACCTGAGGCCTGAGCACCCCTCCCTCTACCCTGCTAGGCCCAGCCAGGGCATCTGTGTCTGACTCCGCTGTCACTTGGGCTTGGGGCGGGACCCGCACGCGCCGCACGGGACAAGAGCACAGGGACCAGGTCCTGGATCCTCCTCCTGGCTACACCTCGAGGCCACTGGACACGGGCCCTGCGTGCACACATGTGCATGCACACACCTGTGCATGCAGGGCTGAAGAAGCCGCCCTGACGCCTCAGGGCCCGGCTCAACACAGCCCCGGATACGCGCATGCACACGCAGCCCCGAAAAGCTCACACGAGCAACTGCTGCTCGGGACGCTTGGCCCTTGCGTCCACACCACGAATTCACACGCACGACTTCCCACGAGCCCCTGTACACTCACCTCCCGGCTGTCCCCAGTGGAACCATGCTCACGAGGCCCAGGCACGGACACAACCCCCCAAGGCTTACCAACCCACACACCGACACTCAGGCACACGGGAAGACACAGATATGCAGACACGGGCGTCCACGTGCCTACGTGGACTCCACAGACGCAGGTCCTACCCCGCGCGCCCGCTGGCCTTACCTTGTGGCCCCTGCCCTCTGCATCCTCCTGACATTGGGGAGATGGGGCGGCTGTGGGCTGCAGGGTGCTGCGACCAGGGCCAGGCCATCACGCCCAGCCTTGAGTCAGGCCTGCTCATCCCTGGAGCCAGCTCCGCTGTGGTCTTTTCTCAGATGTCTCTGATGTCCCTGTCTGTGTGCCCCTCTCTCACCATCTTCTCTTTCTGTCTCTCCCTGACATCCTGAACTGTTTTGGGGAATACCCTGGCCCCCAGTCCCTCCCCAGCTGCGGGAAAGATGCTTGTGAGATAAAATGAGCCATTCCTCCCCCCACTCACTGCACACACAGATCCACACTCAGGCCTCTCCTGGGAGACTTCTGTTCACCCTTCAAAGCCCAGAGCAGATGACACCTCCTTCACTAAGCCCTCCTGGATTCCTAGATGGAACAAGGACCCCTATCCCTTCTCCGCGGAATGGGAGCCAGGAAGGGAAGTCACAAGGAAGCAAGATTTGGGGACACTGGATGTGGCCATGCCCTGGAGGAGCACAGGAGCCAGGGCAGATGTGGTGTCCTGCTCCCCTGGTCGTGCCTGGCTACCTGTATCCTTCACATAGCTCCTCCTCTGATGGCTAGTGTGTGGAAGGTTTTGGAACCTCCTGCATGGGAGGCATGATGTCCTGTCACCCTCCCCTTTTTGGGCGGAGTCACAGTGGCCAGTGTGCCACTGTCCTGTCCCCCAAAGCCCCCAGAGACCTTGACCCCACGTTGCAGGTGGCAGCTGACCCAGGGCTGACATCGCCGTGACTCGGACCTGTCCTGTAGGACACAGGTGGCCCGGCCCTGTAGGGCAAAGGACCCGGCCTGGAGCTGGTGCTGCCTGGAGACCCAGGGAGCCTGACCCGGATGCAGCGTCCTCGGGGCCCCAGCAGGGACAGAGCCTGCATCCCTGGCCAGGCACCTAGGGTCACCTGCAGTTCTAGCCCCTGGAGACCCTGCCGGCTATCAAGGCTGAGTGGCGGGCAAGAGGTTGCCAGAAACTGTGTTGTGTCTCCAGCCTGCTCCTGGGGACAGAGGGGTGCACACAGGTAGAGCCCCATCCCACCAGGATGCAGTCTGGAGCATTTACAGAGGACTTGTTCAGGCCAGGCCCCACTCAGGGCTGAGGGACGATGTGGCGGGCAGGACCCAGCCTGGAGGCCACACAGAGGCTAAGGCAGTGACTGTGAGGGATTGAAGTTCAGGGGGGCCACAGCTGTCTCAGGATGGGCTCCCCAAAAGTGGGCCCTGAGGCAGGAACTGAAGGAGGAGTGGGGCACACCTGTGATCCTCACACTTTGGAAGGCTGAGACAGGAAGGTTGCCAGGAACCTAGCTAGGAGAGCTTAATGACTTCTTGGGAGCCTGTCCCAAAATAAGAAATAAAAAGGGCCAGGATGCAGCTCTGTGCAAAGGTCCTGGGTTCCCAGGGCTGAAGCAAGAAAGACACGAAGGACGGATCCTTGGCTTGGGAGGCCCCGGCCCAGGCGGGAAGTGGGGGGCGGGAACGCTTCCGGACCTGGGCTTCAGGGCAGCGGTGCAGTGCTCCTGGGTCGGTCCTGGGCACACACGAGTGCCTAAGAAGGCGGCCCCAGGTGCGAGGGATCCGCGGGGCTCATCTCAGCACTGGGGGAGGCTGAAGCAGGAGGGGCACAAGTTGCAGGCCAACCTGGGCAACTTAGTAACTTAGGCCTGTTTCAAAAAATAAAAAACAAGTTGCGGGTGCAGCTTGGCTCAATCTCCAGGACCCACAACAAACAAACAAACAAACAAACAAACAAAAAAGCAGCTGAACAGTGCCCCATCAAGTCAGCCCAGGTTCCCTGAGGGGTGGTCCCTGGGGTGGGGTCGCACAGGTAAAGGTTGAAGGGCATGGGGTCCAAGGGTTGACTATGCCCCCTGGGTGGATGCAGGGTGTGGTGTGGAGCAGAGGGCAGGACACACCCCACACGGACTCCTGGGTTTGAGGTGCTGAGAGGCCGAAACCACCCCAAGGGGTTGAGGGAGGGGACCCCGCAGCGTCTGTGCCTGCCTCACACAGGCTCCAGCAAAGAGAGTGGCTTCTGGCGTCGCTCAGCTGGCCTGTGGCAGAGGCAGAATTCGAACCCAAGTCTATCTGCTTCTAGGGAATTCAGAAACCTCTGCAGGCTCTTTGCTGCTCTTGTTTATTTTGATTTTTTGAGTCTTGCTATGTAGTTGAGGTTGGCCTTGCACTCACAACGATCCTCCTGCCTCAGTCTCCTAAACACAGTGATCTCAGGTGTGCACCACCACGCCCGGCTTTGGCCTTATTTATCAAGAATGACCTGGTTGTGCACGCCTGTGACCCCAGCGCTTAGGAAGCTGAGGCAGGAGGATTGAAAATTCTGGGCCTGCCTGGGCACCTTAGTGACTTCTCAAAACCCTGTCTCGAAGTAAGAAATGAAGAAAGACCAGGGTGCTGCACAGTTCCAAGGGCCTGGGCTCCAACCTGGTCCAGCCAAAGAAAATGAAAACCTTGCCTCACCCTCCTCAGCCTTCTTCCTTGGATGTGAGGTAACACAGGGTCTGTGTAGAGGCAGTGAGGACCATGGCAGCCCGAGGCAGTATCAAGGGCTTGCATATGTGGTGGGCTGTACTCTGCGACTCTGGAGCCATGGGCAGCCTGGGGGCTCCTGAGGGACTGAGGCACAGGCAGTTCAGACAGCGTGGCTGTGGGGGTTGGGGGAAAGAGCCTGGGCCCTGGGCGGGAGGGCCCAGCTGGCAGGTTTCCTTGTGTGTCTGAGAATAACCACACGGCTGGAGACTTGTAAATTATTTGCTTCTGGAACTTTCCATGTAATATTTTGAATCGTAGTTGATGGTAATTGTAAGAAACCAAACTAAGGGTGAGGGAGGGGTGTGTGGGGCCAGCTTACAGACACCACAGCGTCATAGGACTGGTGGAGAAAAGAGCTGGGGGGAAGCAGGCTCCCTGTTATGCTCTGAAGATGACCCCAAAAGCACTGATGGAAACTGGACCCCCTGTGTGATTGCATTGGGAATCAGGGCCCTGCATGTCCAGTGCCAAGGGGGGCTGGGGCGGTAGGACAGGTTGCTGAGAAGCCAGAGATGACATCCAGAGGTATCCTGGGGGGAGAGATGGTAACAGGAAAAGACAGGGCCAACTGAGACTTTCCAGCATCAGTGGGTAGAGTTGTCTAGTGGCTGCTGGACATGACAGTCACCAGGGAATGCTCAGAATGTCCAATGGCCAGCTGGACTAGTTAGTGCCCTCCAGGGGTGGCAGGCTGGACAAGACTTTGGCAGAAGATCTGGGCAGGGGGTTACAGAAGTCATCAGAGAGAACCTAGGTGTCTGGGGGTGGCATCTGGGCCACAGCTTTCTACAGGGCTCTGCTATGTGCCCATTTATGCAAGGAGAAGGTTCTTTTAGACCCTGGCAGTTGTGTTGCATTGTGTGATCACAGCCAGCAGACAGGAAGGCAGCTGTCCCAGCAATGAGAGAAGTGACCAAGTGCTGTAGGGTTCAGATCTCATCACAGCCTGCCCTGGGGGCTGGACCCAGAGCTGTGGGCTTTAACGTTTGCCCTGCTGGGTCTCAGTCTTCTTTGTCCCCTCCCACCCATTCCTCCCTTTTGGAGTGGAAATGTTTCCCTTTGCCATTGTATGTGGGCAGTATTTAACTTTCTCTTGATTTTCACAGGGGCTCCCAGCTAACAGTTGGTCTTAAGCCTCAGTGGAGACTCTGGACCTGGGCTTTTCGGCAGTGCTGGGCCTGTGAAGACTGCGCTGACTCTTAGACATGGACTACATGTATTCCAACTGGATTTTGCATAAAGAGATACATAGGAGTCTTTTGGGGGCTGGGAGTGGAATGTCATGGGTTAGATCAAGAGCAGTCTAAGCATCTGTTTAAAAGGTAATTGGATTATAGGGTGGGAAAGCTGGCTTGCTGTGGGAGCTTTTCCTCTGCAATGCCATCCTGCCTTGGAGGCAGCTGACCATGGACTAAACCACGGGCCCAGATAGACCTCTCCTCCTTTACACTGTGGGTATCAGGTATCTCAGTGGTGGAGAAAGTGATTAAGACAGCCGTTCCTTGGGCTGGGGATTTAGCTCAGTGTCTTAAGTGCCTGCCTGGCAAGCGCAAGGTCGTGAGTTCGAGCCCCAGTACCTGGGTGTGAAGGGCGGGGCTACGGGCCCAAACAGACCTGGCCCAAATGCCGATCTCCAGGCAGTTCCCTGCGGATGAAGGGCGTGCTTACCAGTCCCAAAGAGTCGCGCCGAGATGCAGGTCTGTGCAGACTTTCGATCCAAACAGCTCAGGCCACTCTACGGTCCGGGAGTTTCGGGTCCCAAAGAGACAGCCTGAGATGCTGCTTTCTGGGAGACTTCCTGGGCGTGAAGAGCCCCAGTACCAAAAAAAAAAAAAAAAAAAAAAAAAGACAGCCGTTCCTGCAGGTAACACTAGTTTCCCCGGTTCCCAGCATCCTGCAGCTAACATTTATCCAGACATTCTGGTCTTTCTCTGCCTACAGTGTTCCTTTGACTTGGTGAGAACCCTGGGAACTCATGAGAGGTGTCTGAGGGACACAGTGCTAAATGCCCTGGCTTTCCTCAAGGACAATACAGCTAGCAAGAGGCGATGAGGTTGTAAGGATACAATGAACTGATTACCATGGAAGTGGATTTGCTCTTGTGAGAGTGGGCTCATCATAAAAGTAGGGGGGTCAGCCCCCCTTTCTCCCCTCCCTGTTTGACCCTTGCTTCTTCCACCATGGGGTAATGCAGCAAAAATCCCATATGATGATGCAGATGCCAGCCCCTCCACCTTGCACCTCCTGATCTCCAGAATCTCTAGCAGATCCATCTCTGTTAGGGCTCACAGGATGTGGCGTTTTGATACAGTCACCTTACCAAGGTAACATAGAATGCTAGCCATTCACTGCAACAGACACAGAAATGGTATCAGGAGTGGGATTCTGCCATTGTGAAAACGGACAAAAAATTGATAGCATAATATAGTGGTCTGAAGCAAGGACACCAATATTACAGGATGGATTCTGGTGACATTGGCTACATCAAAGAACATTTGGTGAGACCATGATGTGTTACAGGCTAAAACACTGACCATGTGTCTAGCAAGCCTGGATATCTAGAAAGGTGGATGTCACCCTACACTGATTTTAGTAGAGTTTTGAGAAATACATGATCTTGGGCAGGAATTGGCCATTTTGTAGAGTCAAATATCACAAGAGCAGAGGCACCAATAGCTTTCTGTCCCCAAGACATGGAGACAGGGTTCTCAGCTGCATCCTGAGGCTGCTGTCTCTGACGGCCTCAAGGTGGTCTCTGTTAACTGAGAGAGATGGAGATGTGAATAACTCAAGGGTCCAATGCTGAAAATTTAATGGATGTCAGAATTCAGGCAGGAAAAGAGCCTTGGTTGTCTTTTCTAGTAATGGGACACAGTCAAAGTATCCAGACCAGCTGCTTGCCAAGATTTTTTAAAAAATGATGTTCAAGAAACAGAATTGTCTCTGAAAAAGCTTCTGACTTTTTTCTGTGTGACAGTATTGAGATTTGAACCCATAGCCTTTACACTGAGCTCTATCCACAGACCTCCCCCTCTTTTTTCTAAATTCTGAGATAGGGTCTTGCTAATTTGCTAAATTGCCCAGCTGGGTTGAACTTGTGATCCTCCTGCCTCAGCTTCCCAGAGTGCTGGGATCAAAAGTGTGTACCACCATGCCTGGTCAAAGGCTTGTGACTTTTGAGCCGTTTATTTTGAGTCTCTTTGTTATAGCAGCTGACCCTGAACCTCCACCCAAAGTAGGACTTGAATCCCGGTCTCTTTGGTTCCCAGCTCTTTCTCCCCCTTGCAGGGTCTTCAGGCCAGAGCATCAGCTTTACTAGGTTGGGGTGTTTGTATGTCCCTTCTGTGTCCTCAGCCCTTAGAAGAGGTCAGAATCAGTGGCCCCCAACCTTTCGGAGTCAGTTTTGTGGAAGGCAGCTTTTCCATGGACCAGAGATTGGGGTGCTGGTGGTTTGGGGATGATTGAAAAGCATGTGCACCCCAGGTCTCCCCCATGCCCAGGTCCTTTGGTGTCTGAGGCCCTAATGCTGCTGGCCTGCTGGGATGTGGTGGTCAGGCAGGGACGGGAGCCGCTGGAGTTGCAGAGCAAGCTTCCTGCTGCTCAGCTCCTGCCGTGTGTGGCCCCATTCTTGGGGAGACCTGGGGTCTGGGGTGTGATGAAACCACAGTTGGAAGAACAAAGCTCAAGTGAACGGAAAGCAACACGTTTGAGATTGGGAACTTCATGATAGGCCAATGTCTATGGGGCCTCTGGGCCCTGGGCTTCGGCCACTGCAGGAAAGCCAGCTTCCTGCGGACCAGGCCCCCAGGTTGCCCTTCATGTCACTGCTGCACAGGCTGTAGATCAAGGGGTTCAGCATGGGGGTGACCACTACGTATATACTGCTGCCACTGCTGTGTCCTGTTGGGCTGTGTGGGGAGAAGCAGGGCTGAAATATCCCCCATGAGGGTCCCGTAGGACAGTGATACCACGGAGAGGTGGGAGCCGCAGGTGGAGGTCAAGATGCCTGTGAAGGGCATGGTGATGGGCAGGGCGCCCACGGAGTGGACCAGCGTGTTGCTGAGGGTGGTGTCTGACTAGGCCAGCTTCAGCAGGGGCTGAAGTCGCAGAAGTGGGGGACCCCACTGGTACAAAAGCATAGGCCGGTCAGCAGCACCGTGTGGGTCAAGTTGTTCCTGAAGGCGGTGGCCCAGGCTGCGGCCACCAGCAGGCCACACAGCCAGGGTGTGATGGCTGCCGTGTAGTGCAGGGGGTGGCAGATGGCTGCGTGGTGGTCACAGGCCATGGTGGAGAGCAGGGAGCTGTCAATGCCTGTGAACCCCATGGAGAAGAGCAGCGCCTGGGGCTCAGAGGTGGAGGTGAAGCTCTGTCAACGAAGGCCAGCCTGGCCAGGAAGAGGTAAATGGGGGTGTAGCCCGGCGTCGGGGGTGGTGGCCAGGACGACGAGTGGGTTCCCCGTGAGCAGGTGTGCGCTCAGGAAGAGGAGGTACAGGAGCTGCCACTGCCCGAGGTCCTGGGAGAGGCCGAGGAGCAAGGACTTGGAGACCCGGGTCAGATTGGCCCCTTCCGAAGCCCAGGGGAACAGGAAGGAGGCAGGTGCTGTCCGCGGTGCTGACAGTCACCCTCAGGGGCGTGGGGCGACAGAAACCCTCACGACAGCACCCGGGCAGTGTGTCCCTCTGGCACCTGCGTCTCTACACCGTGAGGGTATGGGCTGGGGGCCTGGAAGTGGGACCCCCAGGAGTGTCTCTTGGCTGGAGCGGGACACAACTTTTAGGCAACTCCCTGGCTTCCCTGCTCCTGGGGTGTCCTGCAGCCCCTTGGGGATCCCTAGAGTGTCACCCCTTGCTTGCCTGTGGAGCTGCCCACCCACACCCCCTCTCTCATTGCTGTCACAGAATCTCCAGGTCTGGGCGAGGCAGAGGAAGGGGTTTGTTTGGCTCACGGCCTGGAGGTTGAATGACGTGGTGCTGGCACTGGCTAGGGACCAGGGGAAGGTGGCTCACAGTGGGGTACAGGTGTGGGAGGAGAGGTCACAGGGTGGGAGAGGAAGGCCCAGGAATGGCAATTCCAGCTTCACTTCTTCCTTAGTCTCCTTAGAGCTAAGTGGACCCAGAACAGGGCAGCGCCCCCAAGGTCACCTGCATGGTGCCCTGGTGGGCTCCATTCTTTGTCTTTTTTTCCCATAACACTGGAGATTGAACCCAGGGACCTCACACTGAGGGTCCTCCTAAGTGTTGTTTGGAGCTGTTGGTTCTGCTGGAGGAGCTCGTCAAGCAGGATCCCTTGATAGGAACTCGGCTGTTATCAGAGGAGCTTGGGACCCTCTCCCTGAAAGTGGCTGCGGTTCACTTTGGGGGAGCTCTGGTCCTTACATCAAGCATCCCTTCCTGGCTCCCAAGGGGAAGATGTGTGCTGTTCAATCTTCAGGACAAGCTTGTCACACTGGCTTCCTAGATGTACTCCACTGTTCTCATCGTTGGAAGAGCTCAGGACTTCATTGTCACTGAGGATGGCTGTGGTACCTTTCAGGGCAGCCCTGGTCCTTATTTTGAGCATGACTTCTCGGCTCTAGTATAGAACCTTCAACCTACTGGCACAGCTCCTTCACCCTGCTGGCATAGACTGTCTAGCTTCCACCGCTGACCTTTGAGCCTTCCTGGCATAGCTCCAGTAAAACAGACGGGTGTGAGTCCTTGTCATGGGCTCTAGACCTCCAGTTGGTCTCGTGGGAGGCATTGTCATGGGCTCTGGGTCGTCATCTGGACTCATGCAGGACATTGCTGTGGAATTCAGGCCCTTGGCTGAATATTCTAGGTCTTTACTGTTGTGGACAGATTTCCCGCACTTTTATTTAACTCTGGATGATCATCATAAAATATAAATTCTGTGTCCTGTGTGTAAGTGTTCTCCTTGCAACCCCTGACTACAGCACGCCTGTGCCATCTGCGTGGGAATCCTTGGCTGGGAGGAGAACGTGGATTGGGAGGCTGCTTCTCTGGGTGATGGAATTCCTTCTTCTACCCAGCCCCCTGCAGCCATGCCCCTTCTCTGTCCAGGAAGGTGACACTGTCCTCCATGGCATCCCGCTGCAGGCCAGGACTGGCGTCCGCTCAGCATGCACCAGGGTGAAGCCCAGGGGTATTCCACACAGGATGCAAAAGGATCCGCCACAGAAGTGTGGAGGTTAAATTAATCAGTGATCAAAAGCAAGGTGTGACTCAGCCCTCAAGCTGCCGGGAACCGGGTGGTGGTGGCAGGAATATCCTTGGGGCTTCCTGCAGTCCTGCCAAGTCATGGTGTGCATGGCTGTCACACCCCTGGCACAGTGCCAGGACCTTGCCGTCCCGTCCCCAGGCCACTGCTGGTTCCCTCGATCAGGGCTTGCCTGGCCTTCCTGTGCACATGTGGTGGCTTCCGTGTTGGAGATGAGCGTGTGAGGTTCCTCAAGGGCACCCCATGTGGGATGCTGTGCACTGGCAGGAGGATGCAAGGGAGGAAAGGGGTCCACAGGGTGCTGCGCAGGGCTGGCCTGGGAAGCCTGTGACAGATCTGCCACTGTGTACGGTGCAGCTTACTGTGAGATGGACCACATTCACATTTTTGGAATGAAAAAACAAAAAATTATAAGACAAAAATATGGGTAGCTTAAGGTAATGGGTGCTGTAAATATTGGATGCGAATCCTGTCCAAAGCTGTCCATTGATGACCAGGCCTGGTGGTACATACCAGTGATCCCAGTACTCTGGAGGCTGAGGCGGGAGGGTGACCTGGGCAGTTTGGGTACTTAGCAAGACCCTGTTTCAAAAAACTAAAAAAACCCGGCTGGGGATTTAGCTCAGTGGCATAGCGCCTGCCTTGCAAGTGTGCAGTCATGAGTTTGATCCCTGGCACCAAAAAAAAAACAAAAGAAAACAAAAAAAACCCCCCAACA